>PVIY010049410.1:0-16749 GCA_004026745.1 Myrmecophaga tridactyla | reverse complement strand
ATGAGGGAGAAATTAGAACATTTTCAGACAAAAAATCACTGAGAGAATTTGTGACCAAGAGACCAGCTCTGCAAGAAATACTAAAGGGAGGACTAAAGGCAGATAAAAGGCAGGAGAGTGAGGTGTGGAGAAGAGTGTAGAAATGAAAATTATAGTAAAGGTAATAAGAAGAAAAATTAGGTATGACATATAAAATCCAAAAGGCAAAATGATAGAAGAAGGTACTATCTGTACTGTAATCACACTAAATGTTAATGATTAAACTCCAAAATCAAAAGGCACAGACTGGCAGAATGGATTAAAAAACAGGACCCATCTATATGCTGTCTACAGGAAACACATCTTAGACCCAAGGATAAAGATAGATTGAAAGTGCAAGGTTGGGAAAAGATATTTCATGCAAATAACAATCAGAAAACAGCAGGAGTAGCTATAAGTAATATCCAACAAATTAGATTTCGAATGTAAAACAGTTAAATAGACAAAGAAGGACACTGTGCCCTAATAAAAGGAATAATTCAACAAGAAGACATAACAATCATAAATATTTATGCACCGAGCGAGAATGCTCCAAAATACATGAGGCAACACTGAAAAGAGAAAGAGACACATCTACCATAATAGTTGGAGACTTCAATTCCACACTCTACTCAAGGGACAAAACATCTAGACACAGGATCAATAAAGAAACAGAGAATTTGAATAATACAATAAATGAGCAAGACTTAACAGACATTTATAGAACATTACACTCCACAACAGCAGGATATACATTTTTCTCAAGTGCTCATGGATCATTCTCAAGGATAGACCACATGCTGGGTCACAAAGCATGTCTCAATAAATTTAAAGAGACTGAAATCATACAAAACACTTTCTCAAATCATAAAGGACTGAAGTTGGAAATCAATAATAGGCAGCGTGCCAGAAAATTTACAAATATATGGAGGCTGAACAACACATTCTTAAAAACCAGTGGATCAGGGAAGAAATTACAAGAGAAATCAGTAAATATCTCGAGGCAAATGAAAATGAAAACACGACATATCAAAATTTATGGGATGCAGCAAAAGCAGTGCTAAGAGGAAAATTTATTGCCCTAAATGCCTATCTCAAAAAAGAAGAAAGAGCAAAAATCGAGGAATTAACTGTCCACTTGGAAGGAGTAGAGAAAGAACAGCAAACTAACCCCAAAGCAAACAAAAGGAAAGAAATAATGAAGATTATAGCAGAAATAAATGAAATTGAGAACATGAAAACAATCGAGAAAAATCAACAAAATCAGAAGTTGGTTTTATGAGAAAATTAATAAGATTGATGGACCCTTAGCAAGGGTGACAAGAAGAATAGAGAGGATACAAATAAATAAAATCAGAAATGGAAGAGGAGACATAACCACTAACCCCAGAGAAATAAAAGAGGTAATGAGAGGATACTATGAACAACTTTATGCTAATAAACTTGAGAATGTAGATGAAATGGACATCTTTCTAGAAAGGTATGAACAACCAACACTGACTTGAGAAGAAACAGACAACCTCAACAAACCAATTACAAGTAAAGAAACTGAATCAGTCATTAACAAGCGCCCCAAAAAGAAAATTCCAGGACCAGATGGCTGCACATGTGAATTCTACCAAACATTCCAGAAAGAATTAATATCAATCCTGCTCAAACTCTTCAAAAAAATTGAAGAGGAAGGAATGCTACCTAACTCATTCTACGAAACCAACATCACCTTCATGCCAAAGCCAGACAAAGATACTACAAAAAAAGAAAACTACAGACCAATCTCTCTAATGAATATAGATGCAAAAATCCTCAACAAAATTCTAGCAAATCGAATCCAGCAGCACTTTAAAAGAATTATACACCATGACCAAGTAGGATTCATCCCAGGTATGCAAGGATGGCTCAACATAAGAAAATCAATTAATGTAATACACCATATCAACAAATCAAAGCAGAAAAACCACATGATCATCCCAATTGATGCAGAAAAGGCATTTGACAAAATTCAACATCCTTTTCTGTTGAAAACACTTCAAAGGATAGGAATAGAAAGGAACTTCCTCAAAATGATAAAGGGAATATATGAAAAACCCACAGCTAACATCATCCTCAATGGGGAAAAACTGAAAACTTTCCCCCTAAGGTCAGGAACAAGACAAGGATGTCCACCATCACCACTGTTATTCAAAATTGTGTTGGAAGTTCTAGCCGGAGCAATTAGACAAGAAAAAGAAATAAGAGGCATTAAAATTGGAAAGGAAGAAGTAAAACTGTCACTGTTTGCACTTGATATACTATATGTCAAAAACCCCGAAAAATCCATAGCAAAACTACTAGAGGTAATAAATGAGTACAGCAAAGTGGCAGGTAATAAGATCATTCCATTGTATCAGAGAAGATACATTGAATGATTTCAATATTTTGGGGTTTATTAACATTGGTTTTGTGACCTAAGATATGGTCTATTCTGGAGAATAAACCATACGCACTTGAGAAGAATGGGTATTCTATTGCTGTTGGGTGAGGTGTTATACATATGTCTGTTAGGCCTAGTTGTTTTAGAGTATTGTTCAAATCTTTTACTTCCTATTGATCTTCTGTATAGATGTTCTATCCATTATTGAAAGTGGTATATTAAAGTCTCCTAGTGTTAATGTAGACCTTTTCTTCCTTCAAATCTATCAGTATCTGCTTCATATATTCTGAGGCTCTGCTATCAGGTGTGAATATATTTATAATTGTTAAATATAATTGTTGAATTGACCCATTTATCAGTATATAATGACCATCTTTGTCCCCTGTAACAGTTTATTTATTTATTTTATCTAGCATTAGGATAACTACTCAGCTCTCTTTTGGTTACTACCTGCACGGTATATTTTTCCATCCTTTCACTTTCAACCAACTTATGTCTTTGAACAGAATAATGATAAATTCTACTTTACCTTTTTCACTAAATTGCACAACAATAAGCTATCAAGGTCATTAACCTTTTTCCCCCTAGATGTTTGTTTTCTTTTTAACTTTTATCAGGTTTTCTGATGCATACCTTTGCATGTTTATATAACTATTTTGCTGGTATGTTTTCTCTTTCTATTATGAGATAATAGGACAACACTTCTGGATATAGTAAGAAATAGTTTTTTAGAAGAAATATCTCAATAGTCTAAAAAAAAATAATAGTATGTATATATAACAAAGATTTTGAAAAAATAAAACAAAGGCTAAATACTGAACCATCAATAAGAGTAAAATATTTTCCTGTAATACAAATGACATCATTTTAAAAGGTAGTCTCATAAAATTATGTTTAACATGGAATATTCAGTTTACAGGAATTTGTTCCCTTCGATGAAAAATTGAATGTGCTAAAATGTTTTAAAATACCCAACTTGCTAAAAATTTTTTTTTAATGTCTTGTTAAAATTTATAGAAATAGGGCAGGCCACGGTGGCCCAGCAGACAGTTCTTGTCTGCCATGCCGGAGACCTAGGTTCAATTCCCAGTGCCTGCCCATGCAAAAAGGGGGAAAAAAAAAAAAAAAGTACAGAAATAAGTATTTTAAGCTGACAAAATTTATTTTAGGAAAGAAAGAAGACAATTAATGATAAAAATCTCATCTGGAAAAAGTCTTAAGAAAAAGGCCATTTGTAAAACAAAAACAAAAACAGGGAGTGGGGTACCAAGTACACCAAAGCCATTTATTTCATAAAGCCACATCCATGTATTACATACTAACTACAGTATCAACTGTACTTTTAAATCCTTTTATTACCATCTGAAAAAGGAGAAGCACATGACTTTTTTGCTACCTCTCATTTCAATTAAGCAAAAAAATCAAATTATTCAGTAAATGTTCTAATCCATTATGCTCTACTATAATACTACCATAATAATTCAATGATAAGTTGGTATAAAAAAGAAATAAATTCAAACAAAGCCAAGCAAAACAAGTACAATAGTGAATTACCTCCTTATCAAGATATGACAGTACTGACTCTGTCTCATTCAGAAGAGCAACAGTGCATTTTCCCCTGTTGAAAGAGAAAAAATGAATTATATGTAAGAAAGGCCACATTCATAGTGATGGCATTTACAAAGTTAGGAGTACTCACAGAAGGACTGGTATTAAGAAGCTAGATGGCTGTTAGGAATATATTTAAATGTGTATTTAGACACATATTACAATTTTGGTGTTGGGTAACCTATAAAAATAACACTGCTTCTGTAAGGCATTTATTGAGAAGCTAAATAGTGAAAGGAACTGTCTTAGGCAGTGAATTTTTAGAATAAAGAAGTATTTCCTAATTATTCAAGAGAAAAATACGAGATCTTCAGAGTGAGAGTCACGTTCTGAATCTATAAATGTTAATTTTACACAAGGGATTTTGAGACAAAGACAAAGCCCTAAAAGCTAGTATCTAAAATAATGTTTGTTCAGGTAAGAACCTAAAACTAATACCCACTAATATTAGGATGCAACTAACTGGACTTTATTGAAATTGTTCTAAAGAGACGGCTAGTTAAAATTTAAACACAAGGAAGCACTATAGTACAGCAGGCAAAACAAAGATTTATATAGATTCCAGTATTGTGCAGTCCAATGGTATTTACCTTTGATGACAACGTGAGACTATGGGAGTGAATGCCTAAAAAAGGTTTGTGCAGACTTGAGAAAAATTAATGTTATCCACGTAGAGGGATCATTCTACTAAAAGCACTTTAAAAATTATCCTCACCAGCTTTATACATTCTAGCTACAAACTGACTTTTGATAGATTAGAGATATTGGACAGGGTACACAAAATAGCCTTAAAAATCCATAATATAATCTGAGTTTTAAACTTAAAGACACAACCTTCCTGTAAAATAATCGAAAACATATAACATGTACATTCACTAAGAAGCTAGAAGAGTTTGCTAATGGATTATCAGAGTGAAATAATACAACTAACCATTCAAAGAAAAAATTATCAAACAAAAGTAAAATATATAATAGTAATGCAGAGGTCAAAAACTATAGCATCCTAAACACTTTGCAAATATATGCTATTTAAATTTTTTAAATCTTGTTCTCTTAGGTTAAGACCACTTCAATTGAGGCAAATGTTCTAAGAAAGGATCAAGGTGATAAATATACAACTTGTGACAATATTGTGAGTTATTGATTATATACCAAGAATGGAATGATCATATGGTAAGAATGTTCGTTTCTGCATGTTGTTAAAAAAAATTTTTTAATTGAAAAAAAAAGAGCACTTCAAAATATTTTTCAGAGAGCATATGGTATTTTATTGTTATTCTGAAAAATATCTAATTTGGTTACCAGAAAAGTTATATAGGTTTTCTGTTATTCAAATATATTTTATTCATGCATATTAGTGAAGCGGAAAAATAATACTATGACATTAGCACATATAACAGCACTCAAAGACCTGCTCCTACAAAGGGCAGCATCACGGCCAGGGCAAGTGCTCAGCTGCTGCATCTCCAGCTGCACAGAACCACCTGTGGCCTATGGCCATGTGCTCACACACGCAGCGGGCTCCGGTAATAAAAGTGGTATTTCTAAAAATAGTTTTCATTTACTTTTTGTTTACCTCAATAACATTTGACAAGGAGATTTTTCTAACATTTAGTACTTCATCATTTAAAAGAAAAATCTTTTTTCAGTTTACTGACGTCAATTTATTGTTTTAAAAATTGGGGTTGAGGGTGATGCAATGGTGGTCAGTGGGAGAATTCTCCTTTGCCATGCCAGAGACCAGGGCTCAATTCCCAGAGCCTGACCATGCCAAAAAAAAAAATGGGGGGTTGAGAAGAGCACAGCCTACTGAAGGTTATTTTACTAGAAACCACTGTCATTAAGTCACTTGAAATTTGACAGTTAAAATTTCCTACCAACAATATAGCATACTCAAAGTCTCTCTGATACCAGCTGAAATCATATAAGCAATTTAAATTGAATTATTAAGCCCATATTTTCAAATTTGCATTAAGAGATAAGGAAACATTGGTTATACTGTTTTAGAAGGATTACATGGTCAAAAAAATCAACAAAGATACCCCAGCCAATCTAAACTAAATGTAGTTTTCAGCAAAAATGAAAGAATAATAAGTACTTAAATATAATTTAAAAATTTTTCATCAGCTATAGTGTACTTTCACCATAATTAAAAATGAAAAAAACTGACACAAAATATACATGTACATATAATTAACAGCTAACAAAGAGATTGAGTTAGAATTATTTTATGAAGTAAATATGAATATGTAATTAACACTATACTTGCACTCCAAGAGTTGTTGATTAAGGGAGACTTAAAGCATTGGCTTCCTTTAAGCTGAGGAAATCTTGGTTCATAGATAAACACATGGTAATTTTTTTATCTGACCACAAACTAAAGAAACTATTATCAAATCCTGAATGAATATAGATAACCCAATGGATTTATACTGAACCTCAGGCAATGAAACACATTATATCTCTTTCACAGTATTTTAATCCTAAAAGAACAAAGATACTCAAATATGAAAACATATCAAAGACTATAAGAACACAAAGAAGTATCACTACAGGCCAATATAATTGTTTATTCACGTAGCTTTTCTATAGAGAACCTATCACAGTGTTTCTACAGAGATAATATATGGTTCCTACAAAACTCTCGAAAAGGTCTGGAAAGTATACTCTATTCCTGACACAGCAGCTAACAAGACAGAAAGATAAATAATGATGCCACAGCATATTCCCATGTTTAATGGCAGGTACTGATCAGCTTAGAATCTGCTTACTTGCTTAATAGGATTTATAGTATAATCACCTAGACTAAAAAAAATAGGTAAAAATGTACATAAATGATAAATTTCTTTTATCTGAAAATGTTATATTATTTCTATAAATAAAAGAGGGGAAACTTTAAACCAGCAGTCATCTACCCACTGCCCAAAGAATTTCCCGTGGTTTGCTACAATTGAAAGCTTGTAGAATGGCTCAAGAGCACCATTAATGCTTGGAAAAATGCAGATTTCTTAGTGCCACACTAGACTTACTAAATCCACACATCATAGGGAGGGATCAAGGAAATCTACTTGAGTAACAAGGCTCACCGAGTGATCCTGAGACACTAGCCTTGGAAGACCACTACTCTGTTTGCAGAGTCTGAACTTAAACTTCTCTCCTTTTCAACAGAAGCTTTTTCTCTTCATAAAAGAAAGGAATTTCTTACACTGAGTCTTACACTTGCCACAAACTGGATTCTAAACAGTTTTCCATATAAACACCATGCAAGGAAGATGGCAGAATAGGACAGGCTGAGTTCACCCCTGCTCCAAAGAACAGAGAAGGGAGAGAGCATAAGTGACCTGGAAGAGTCTTCTACACCACAGACGGAGGCCCCGGGTGCAAAATTAGAAGAATTGGAGAGAACCGGAGACTGGCCAGCTAGTGCAAACCTCTTAGTGAGTCCATTTCCAGAGGGAGGTCCGGCGCCCTCAGGAATGCACGGATAGGGAGACAGGGACTAGGAAGTAACCGAAGCCGCATTCCCTGAACACGCTATCCTCATGGGTGCCACTCCCACCCTGTGGCCCATGATTCCCCCTCAAACTGCACACACCTAAACCCCATCACCAGACCCCTCACCACACTACCATCTCCCTGCCTCACACCCCTGCCCCTTCCACGTGCACAAGCCTGCCCAGACTGACCTATCCCATGCACGTGCGCAGTCTCACCCTGCTCCTGCCAAGACTCATGTACCCCTAGCCAGCCACTTGACCCCCACTTCCCCCTTTCTGCCCCCTGCAAGCAGTCACATATCCATCTAGGCTGCAGGCATTCACTTTCATACTGGGGCCACGTCAGTACCCAGTCCATACAGTTGCTCAATCGTAGCCCCCACCACCACCTCTGCGCACGCCGCAATTCAGCCTTTGGGCCCCCAGACGATGGCACACACACGTGCTCACTCATGCCATGCCCCTCAGCTCTGGCAAGCAATGACCTGTGCATCCAGGCCACATCCACCCCAGCCCATGCAGGCACAATCCCACCCAACGGCCCCTGAACTCTGCGCACATGCACACCATGGCCCTGTCCCCCAGACCTGCACACACCAGGGCCCTGTCCCCCAGATCCACATACCAACACAGCCACATCATCCCTACCGGGTACCCATGTATACTCACAGGCCTCTTGAACCCTGCAACACCCCCCACCCCACCCCACACAAGTGCACAACCCTGCTCCACCCCACGGCATAAGTGCCCTCCTCCCACATGCAGGAGGAACTCTCGTGCATGTCTGTGCCACGCAGTTTCCACCCTGCACAAGTGGGCGCCGCTACCCGACCCCACCCTGCACCTGAGGATCCACGCCAGGGCCCTGCCCACCTATCACCACCAACCTGATACACGTCTCATAACCTAGGTGACGTGGATCCCACTCTGACACACTTGCGTATCCGCAGCCCGGTCCCCCTGGACCCCTTCCCCTGCACAAGGACACATCCATGCCCCAATATTCCTATCCCCTGACTTCTGTGCTCTGTACCACACACCCTGACATCCATGACCCCCACGCTTCGCCCACCTTCATCATGCCCAGAGACCCCAAGCACATCCGCTCAGCTCCCCATCCGCCTCCCACTGTGCCCTACTTTTGTGTCTCCCACACTGCACCCTGCTCCTGTGCTCCAAGGTCTGCCTGCCCTTCAGCCTCACAGCCACTGCATGCCCACAACCCCAGCAGGAACAAGCTTCGAGTCCCTAACCAGTACATACACCTGCACTACAACCCATTACTGCACTATTGTGCCCCACCCCACACCCCGCAAATACAAGGCTTTGTTCTACTTAAGGAAATCAACATCCAAAGTAACCCTATCAAGATATTTACATGCCGTGAAGACAAAAGAAGATCCTAACCATATGAAGATGTAGACAGATGAGCCGAGTCTAACGACCAAATTGAAACACCAGAAGGGACATAGACTTTGGAACAACTAATCAAACATGTTCATAAAACTTTCCTAAATAAAATCAGTGGGATGGCTAATGACATAAAGGAGTGAAGACAGTAGAAGAGCATAAAAGTTCATAAAACTTTCTTAAATAAAATCAGTGGGATAGCTAATGACATAAAGGAGTGAAGACAGTAGAAGAGCATAAAGAGGAATCTGAAAGCATAAATAGAAAAATAGCAGATATCACAGAGACTAAAGATGCTATAAACCAAACCAAAACGATACTTGTGATGATATTGTGAGCCACTGATTGTCACTATGTCAAGAACATTTGTGTCAAGAATGACTGTATGTCAAGAATGCTGGTGTGCCGGTTCACTGTTTATAATTAAAACAAACAAACAAAAACAATACTAAGGGGGTGCAAGGGTAGTTCAGTGTTAGAATTCTCACCAACCATGCAGGAGACCCGGATTCAATTCTGGCCCCATGCATTTGCAAAGGGGAAAAAAAATTAAACAAATGGTGCTGCAATAATGGGATACCCACAGGGAAAAAGAATGAAATCTGATCCCGGCCATACAGCATACCAAAAAATATATATACACATATACACACACACTAGAGACACATAACAGCAGATTTGAAGAGACTGAAAAAAGAGTAAAAGAACTAGAGGACAGGATAACTGATTCTGAATATACAAAACAGCAAATGATAAAAAGATGGAAGAATCTGAATTGGATCTAAGGGAAATTATGGACAAAAAATGTACATGAATATAAGAATCACTGGTGTCCCAGAAGGAGAAGAGTAATGAGCTAGGAAGATTACGGAGGATTTAATGGGGGAAAACTTTCCAACCTTTATAAAAGACATAAATATGCAAATCAGAAAAGCCCAACATACTCCAAATAGAATATATCCAAATAGGCCTACCCCAAGACACGTACCAATCAGCCTCTCAAATGTTAAAGGGAAGCAGAAAATCCTGAAAGCAGCAAGAGAAAAGCAATCTACTACATAGAACAGAAACCACGTAAGACTGAGTTCAGACTACTCAACTGACACTATGGAGGCAATGAGGCAGTAGTATGATATATTTAAGAGCCTGAAAGAGAAAGACTTCTAGCCAAGAATTCTGTACCCAGTCAGACCTTTAAAACTGAGGGAGAGGGTAAGCCATGGTGGCTCAGCAGGCAGAGTTCCCGCCTGCCATGCTGGAGACCTGGGCTCAATTCCCGGTGCCTGCCCATGCAAACAGAAAAACAAACAAACAAAACTGGGAGAGATTAAAATTTTCACAGATGACGGTATGGACAGATGAGTAAAACAATTGGATTATACATAAATAAATAATGGGGGAACAAATGTTAAAATAAATTGGGTAGAGGGAAATACTAGCGGTCAATGAGAGGAAGCGGTAAGGGGTATGGATATATGAGTTCTTTCTTTTTTATTTTTATTCCGTTTTCTGGAGTGATGTAAATGTTCTGAGAAATGATCATGGTGAGGAATATACAACTAACTATATGATGATACTGTGAGCCATTGACTGCACACCAAATATGGAATGTTCATATGTTAAGAATTTTCATGTTGTATGTTGATTGGTTTTATTAATATATTTTTTTTAATTTTCACAGACAAACAAAGTCTGAGAGAATACATCAACAAGAGACTAGCTCTACAAGAAATACTAAAAGGAGTTCTGCCAGCTGAAAAAAAAAGACAAGAAAGAAAGATCAGGAATAGGGCACAGAATTGAAGAGTACCAGTAAAGGTAAGCTAAAGGATAAAAAGAGAAAGAGGGAAAAGGACATGTAGATATGACAAATAAAATCCAAAGGATAAGAGGGTGGATTCAATAAATGCCTTTATAATAATAACTTTGAATGTTAACAGACTAAACTTACCAATAAAAAGACACAGAGTGGCAGAATGGTGTAAGAAATGCAGCTATATGCTGTTTACAAGAGACTCATCTTAGACACAAGGATACAAACAGATTGAGTGAAAAGATGGAAAAAATGTTCCACGTAAGCTATAACCAAAAGAAAGCAATAGTAGCTGTACTAAAATCAGAGAAAATAATTTTAAATGCAAAGACATCACAAGAGACTAAGAAGGACACTATATATATTAGTGAAAGGGACAATTAACCAATAAGAAGTAACAATCATAAATGTCTATGCTCCCAATCAAGGAGCTCCAAAGTACATGAGACAGACACTGGCAAAACTGAAGGAAGCAAGAGACGTTATAGCAGGAGACGTCAACATATCACTGTCCTTTGTAGACAGAACAACTAGACAGAGGATCAACAGGAAACAGAGAACTTAACAATTTGATAAATTAGACATAGCAGACATATATAGGCTGTTACACCCCCCAAACACCAGGATATATACTCTCCTGTAGCGCTCATGGAAGATTCTCCAGGACAGATCATATGCTGGGGCACAAAACATGCTTCTATAAATTTAAAAACATTAATATTATTCAAAGCACTTACTCTGATCACAATGGCATGAAGCTGGAACCCAATAACCAAAGAACTAAGAACTTTCACAAAGATATGGAGATTAAATAACATACTCTTAAACAATGAGTGGGTGAAAGAAGAAATCGCTAGAGAAATCAGTAGCTAGATGGATATGAATGAGAACAAGAATACAACATATAAGAACTTATGGGATGCGACAAAGGCTGTGCTGAACAGGAAATTTATTATCCTAATTACTTATATAAAAAAAAGAAGAAAAAAAGCAAAAACTAAGGGCTTAAACTACTCACCTGCAGGAACTTAAGAACAGCAAACTAACAGGAAAGCAAACAGAAGAAAACTTAAAAGATGAAAGCAGAGTTAAATGAATGGGAGAACAAAAAAACAATAGAAAGAATCAATAAAACCAAAAGTTGCTTCTTCGAGAAATTTAATAAAATTGATGGGCCACTAGCAAGGCTGACAAAGAAAAAAAAAGAGAGGTGGCAAACAAACAAAATCAGAAATGAAGGGGGGTCATATCAGAGACCTTGAGCAAATTAAAAAAAAATCATTGTTGCACACCAACAAACTAGACAACTTAGACGAAGTACAAATTCCTGGAAACACACAAACAAGCTACACAGACTCAAGAAGAAACAGAAGATTTCAACAAACCAATCACAAGAAAAGGATTCAATCAGTCATCAAAAATCTTTTGACAAAGAAAAGCCCAGGACCTGAAGGCTTCACAGGGGAATTTTATCAAACACTCCAAAAAGAACTAACATCAATCCCACTCAAATTTTTCCAAAAAATTGAGGAAACAGGAACACTAACTCGTTTTATGAAGGTAACATCATTTTAATACCAAAACCAGGTAAAAGATGCTACAAGAAAGGAAAACTACAGACCAATCTCCCTAATGAACACAGATGCAAAAATTCTCAACAAAATATTAGCAGATATAATCCAACAGCACATTAAAAGAAATATCCACCATGACCAAGTGGGGTTTATACGAGAAATGCAAAGATGGTTCAACACAAAAAAATCAGTTCATGTAATACAGAACATTAACAAAATAAAAGGGAAAAATCATATGATCATCTCAATTGATACTAAAAAAAGCGTTCGACAAAATGCAACATCCTTTCCTGATAAAACACTTCAAAAGTTACGAATCAAAGGTAACTTCCTCAACATTATAAAAGGTATATACGAAAACCCAAAGCCAGCATCCTACTCAATGGTGAGAGGCTGAAAACTTTGCCCTAAGATCGGGAACGAGACAAGGATGCCCTCTGTACCTACTATTATTCAACACTGTATGTACTAGTAGTTCTAGCCAGAGCAATCAGGCAGGGAAAAGAACACCTAAATTAGAAAGGAATAAGTAAACCTTTCATTTTTTGCAGATGACATAATACTATACTTGGAAATCCTGAGAAATCTACAACAAAGTTACTTGAGCTAATACACAAATGCAGCAAGGTGGCAGGTTACAAAATTAATGGGCAAGAATAGATGAAGCAGGCAGACCTGTCATCAAGCCAGGTCACGTGTGGTGTCTTCTATCGTCAGAGCTACACAGAAGTCATGTAGACACATACATGCAGATATGTGTCAAAATAGCAACTAAAAGAATCAATAGGGATGTAAAGGACTTGTACACAGGGAACTACATAACACTGTTTAAAGAAATCAAAGAAGATCTAAACAGGTGGAAAGACATTCCATGCTCATGGATAGGAAGGTTAAATGTAGTTAAGTTGTCAATTCTACCCAAATTGATCTACAGATTCAATGCAGTACCAATGAAAATCACAACAACTTACTCTGAAGACTTGGAAAATGCTATTGCAGGCTATGGGCTATGTATAACAGGAAAATATCAACAGTATTGAAGCAATACTAGGGGTACATAATGGGAGGGAGGGACAAGAGTTAGGGGGAGGTTTGGATTTTCTATTTGCTGAGGGTGTGCTTATTGGCTTTCTATTGGGAACAAGGAAATTATCTAAAATTCAAGAGTGTTGATGGACTTGACTTTGCACAGTATACATGAGGCCCAGTAGATGGAGATGGCTGAAAGAAACACTGACTGAGAAGTGGCGTGGCGATGATGGTATAAACGTATGATCAAACATGGTGCTTCTAAAAAAGCAAAGATGTTGTGAGGCATGCAACGATGTGAATTAATCTGTGGAACATCTGGTGAGGCAACATAAGCCAGAAACAAAAACGCAATTATTGTATGGTCTCATTTAGAAAAACACTCATAAAAAAACTGGGGCCTAGATTATAAACTCTCATAGGAGTCACGTTTAGTCCATAATGGTAACTGTTATTTCTGGATTTTGAGGGGCTGTTTTATACATATATAATCTGGTATTTACAGATAAAAGTGAAGTTGATCAGGATGGGATTAAGGTAAACTGGAATAAAGGGGTAAGGGAGACACTGCCTGTATTTTATAACTCAACCTACTCTTCGAGACCAAAGGAAGAAAGGTTTATTTTGTCCAGAACCTAAATTTTCTGTCACACAAAATCTAATCCACCTGTCTGGATACCTCATTTAAACAACTAAAACACAGGGAGCCCAGAATAAGAATGAGGGCATTTAATCCAATATAGCTTAATGTAATGCCTGGATATATCCTAGAATATATTAACCAGATAATCAAAAAGTATTGGCAAAGTCCCTTGAGGGATGGGAGAAAAAATATGGACCTATTAAGCTTTACTACCGGGGAAACTCCTGATACTGTGTCAAACATTAGGGACACCCAAATCAATAGGCCAAAGCCCTTGATCTGGAGGCTGCTCTTGTGAAGCTTATGTATGTAGCAGAAACATTTAGCCTACCTATAGTTATGCCTAAGAGTTACTTTTGGAGGACCTCTTCTGTTGCTCAGATGTGGACTCACTCTCTCTAAGCTCAACTCTGCAAGCAAAATCATTGCCCTATACCCTATGTGGAACGTGACATCCAGGGATGAAAGTGTCCCTGGAAGCAGGGGAGATGATTCCCAGGGATGAGTTTGACCCTAGCACTATGGGATCAACAATGCCATCCTGACCAAAAGGGGGGAAAGAAGTGTAACAAATAAGGCATCAGTGGCTGAGAAAGTTCAAATAGAGTCAAAAGGCTACGCATATTTCAGTTAGACACTGCTACTTATTATAACTTATCAAACCATTCCTGCCAATCCTAAAGAATACCTAGGGCATTATATGAGATTCTACAAAAGTTCCATACACTCGGGTAACTTTTCAAAACCTATAACCTCCAGATGGGTCCCTGAACCAGATAAGTTCTGAAAAGGAAAGGGGCCAGCCTTTCCAGAATATCAACTAGTTCCATCCCCTATCCCGTATTATTGACAGCCACTTCCAACATGAGAAAGTTAGAATGGGCATAGCCCAAATACCCCTAATGACTGAAAGAAAGATCAAAGGTGATGGTGGAGTTATACAGAAAAGGTCGGGTTTAACAAATGAGTGCTGAATCATCATACTGATACTTCTTTTAGCCTCTAGTACCTTAGAGCACTAGAAGTAAAAACCTAAAATTGTGGAATTGTAACCCATATCAAACTCTGAAATCTGTTCTACAACTAATAGTTGCAATATACTTTGAAATGTATTGCTTTGATGTACGTATGTTATTTAAAGAGAAGGAGTAGTATGACAGAGAAGATAGGATTTAACGAATGACTGTGGAATCATTTTATTGATATTTCTGGTGGTCTCCAGTGTCTTGGAGCAGATAGTCGGAAAAAATGAAAAATTGTGGAACTGTAACTCATACCAAGCTTTAAAATCTGTTCTATGACTATTTGTTAAAATGTACTTAGAATACTACTGCTTTTTTGTATATATGTTATATTTCACAATTCTTTAAAAAATGTTTTTAAATTTTTTAAACTACTAGGTTCTGTGATTAGAGACTCAGCAAATAGGCAGTTCTACACAGCATCCAATTCACCGAATATAATGAACCACACGCACACACACAAGAGATAATTAAGTACCAAGATCCAAACTAGTTCCAAAAGGTTAAACTTTTCAACAACAACACTGAAAGATACATTAAATGAAAGAATAAAAATTCTGGGGAAAATGATTTCCGAACCAGATTTATACACCCCCCAAAACTGGTTAATTGCAAGAAACGTTTTCAAATATGAAATGACTCAAAATTTTTGTATTTTGAAAGGCAAATCAAAAGGAAAATGCAAAACAATGATCAATTCCAAGGAAAACAAAAGGTTGTACAAGAAAGAATATGTGAGAATTAAGTTTCATGTTCATAAAATGAAAGCATTGTTAGTATTAAACAAAAATTGTGATAAGAATGTAGGAAGAGAGAGACGTTAATAGAAATGCCTAAGTTAAAAAATTAATACTAATATAAGAACAGTATAAATACAGAAGTCACTGTCAGAGGAGTGAAAAATGATTTCAGAGTGAAACCAGACATATATATAGGGCTTAAGATGGTCCTTGGGTATTAGGAAGTGATATATATATAATATATAATATATATATATAATATATATAATCAAATTTATTTTAAAAGAAGGGGGAGGGGTTCCTAAATAAGATGCATAATTTTTAATGAATAGTACACCAAGGGAGTAAGGATTAGTTACTGTATCAGGGTTTCTCAACCTCAGCATTACTGGCATTGTGGGGAATGTGGAGGGGTGGGGGTGAGGGCTGTCCTGTGTACGTAGGATGTTTAGCAGCATTTCATGCCTCTACCCACGAATTGCCGGTAGCATTCTCATTCATAGCTGTGACAACCCAAACTGTGTCTAGTCATTGCCAAATGTCTTCTGGGAGATTTCTGGTTGAGAGGCCATGTTCTAGATCATGTGGTTGATGTACAAATGGGTTTCTTAAGGACTGTCTACGTAAGTGAAAATGTATAACACGATTTTATAGATCTTTATTTTATAAAGAGAAGAAAGAAATCTATAAACATTTATTTTCTATTCAAAATTTACCTTCTGTTGTTATACTGCTTTAACAAATGTTAACAAATAAAAATTAAAGAGAGAACCACCAAACAAAGAAAAGTACAAGCAGGGACTCAGTTTTCTGTACACCAACATTCACTGTAGAGTTATTTCACAATAGCCAAAAGGTGGAAGCAACCCAAGTGCCCATCAATGGATGAACAAATAAACACAATGTGGTATATCCATACAACAGAATACTATTCGGCCATAAAAAGAAGTGTTGGTGCGTGCTGTAACAATGAATGAACCTTGAA
>PVIY010049409.1:0-16749 GCA_004026745.1 Myrmecophaga tridactyla | reverse complement strand
GACCTTCCTTCTGCTGAAGTGATCTTCAGAATAGTGGCAACAATATAACCATAGGATGTCATGATAATCAGGACAGATGCAAGTCCAAAGATCACTGTGAGCAGAGAGGTGATGACTTGTAAGAAAAAGGTGTCAGAGCAGGACAGGGTCATCAGTTGGGGCAGGTCACAGAAGAAGTGGTTAATGACATTTGGCCCACAGAAATGGAGCTGAAGTAAGCCACACACTTGTATTAATGAGCCAAAGAATCCAGTTATACAAGATCCTGCCACCATCTTCACACAGAGTTGGGGGGACATGATGGCTGTGTAGAGCAGAGGATTGCAAATGGCAGCATATCGATCATAAGCCATGGCTGCCAGAAGACTGCACTCAGTCAGAGCCACACTTGCAAAGAAGAAGTACTGCATGGCACACCCCATAAGGGAGATGGATTTCTGCTCCTGAAAGAAGTCTGAGAGCATTTTGGGTGTTGTGGTGGAGACATAGCAGATATCTAAGAAGGCAAGTTTATTGAGGAAGAAGTACATGGGTGTGTGCAGGTGAGAATCTATCTTAATTAGGATGATGAGACCCAGGTTCCAGGACACCGTCATGAGGTAGATCCCTAGGAATATTGAAAACAGGACAACTGTGAGCTTTGGAAATTCAGAGAATCCCAAGAGGATGAATTTTTTAACTGTAGTGCTGTTTCTTTCTTCAGCCATTGCCATGGTGCTTCTGAAGCATTTTGGAAAAAAGGGGGAAAAGTCACTTATTATTCCAGTTTTCTAAAATGATCTTAAAATTAAATATGTGATTGCCTCAAAAATTTTAATTAATTAATTAAAATATAAATGTACAAAACTGCCCTGTTTTTCAGCCCTTCACCCTGTAAATACATTAATAAGACAAAGAAATTGCCACATAAGTTTTATTTCTTTTATTTTAGGAAAGTTTTTATTGAAGTATAACCAACATACATAAAAGCACATCTATCTATAAAAGTGTAAATCTTCACCTACATTGGATTTTTTGAAGCATGTATCTGGAAAGAAATGTCCCTTCAAGATGAATGCATTGGGAATGGGGAACAAAGTGAAGCTATTTGGAAATTTAAAAATTAAAAAGAGGAGCTAACTATTATGGTGTGGTCATAAATGGAGGACTAATTACTCAAACCAACAACTAAAAGTGCAGATAAAATGTATTAGCAATCTTCTCAAAAGCAACATTGGTGAAAATGTAAGTACAGTAGAAAGCAAACAGTGAACATGGGAACACAGAAAGATAACAGAATGGTGAACTTGGATTTAGCATTGAAGACATTTTTCAAATGAAGTGGACCTAGGAATATACAATTTTTAGCTTCATAGCATTCCTAGGGTCTTGAATAAGCACCCAATCAAGGTGTAAGGAGTAGCAGGAGGCTTCCATAAAAAGCTGAATGTACTACACCATTGATATAAATGAAATTGGAAAAATAATCATCTTCTCAAAGAACTGCAAGGAAAGTTCTCTGTCTAAAATATTGGCATTGAATAGAGAGGATGAAGTTGCTTTAATCTCCCCTGGGAATTTGTAAATATAAGCCATTTCAAACCACATCTTTTAGTTGAAAAGCAAGTGTGACTCAACCTATCCAGGTCATTGGCTACTTGGTTCAAGTTTGCCATGATATCAGGAGCTTGTGGCAGATTAGGTTAAAAAAAAATGAAATAGTAACGAAGAAATACTAAAACATGTAATGTATGATAGTATGAAAGTCTCATCTAAATAATTCATGGTGCAAAAAAGAATAAAAAATAGAAAATATTTTAACTAAACAAATATCAAGCCAAAGATACAGTACCAAAACTTGTGGCATATATAAAAATTGAGAAAAGATATGGAATACTATACAACTAAATCATTTAGTGTTGCTCTCTATATAATAGGAATATAATATTTATGCTATTATGTTATAAACATTTGCTTACTAGCATGTACTAATTTTCTATTGTGCACATGTAACAATATTAATTCTAGAACAATAAAAGTTTATTTTAAAAACCCAAGAACTGACTAGGGGAAACTATATTCTCTTAAATATTCGTATGAGAAAAGAAAATTACTTAAAATAAATGCCTAAGAAGTTAGGGAAAAAACAGCTCAAAATAGCTAAAAATAAACCAGTATATTTGATTTATTTGATCATCTGGCAATGATCAAGGTATCCAAAAAAAAAAGAGGATGGAAAAAACAATGTTAGAAATGAAAGGAAGTACATAACTGAAGATGCAGCAAAGAATATAAGTGTTGACCAGGATGCAGAGAAATAGGAAGTTTTATACATTGTGTGTGATTCTGTATAATGGTGCAGCCACTGTGGAAGTCAGTATGCTGATACCTCAGAAGGTTAAAAATAGAATTACCATAAAACATGGCAGTCTTATTTCTTGGTATATACGTCAAAGAACTGAAAGGAGGGACTTGAACTGATATTTGTACACCATTGTTTTTAACAATATTATTTACAGTAGTCAAAAGGAGGAAGCAACCTAAGTGCCCATCGACAGATGGGTGGATAAACAAAATGTGACATATACACACAGTGTAAAATTATTCAGCTGTAAAAAGAATTAAGTTCTGATGCATATTACAATATGGAGAACCTTAATGATGTCATTCTATTCATTTCTGAAAATTTTTTCCATTCTCCTTTTTTGACACCTTAATCATTGCCAGATGTTGAGTGGAATAAGCCATATGCAAAAGGACAAATATTGTATGATTTCACCTATGTAAAATTGTTAGAAGAAGTGAATTTCATAGACACAAATAGTTTATTATAAGCTACCAATGGCTGGGAACGAGAAAAGGGCAGGAAGAGGGAGTTATTGTTTAATGGGTACAAAGATTTTGTTTGAGGTGATAAAAAAGTTGGAGCAATGAATATTGGTGATAGTGAAATAGCATGATTATACTTCATACTACTGAACTGTGGTTAAAATGAGAAAATTTGAGTTGTTACTCCAATAAAAATTAAAAGAAAACAAAACAAAAAACAATGATCAAGTAGAAATCAGTGGACCAGCCAAAAGCTTAACAGAGACAAAAGAAAGAGATAGTGAGAGACCCTGGGTAAAATGAAAATAATACTTGGCCACACACTTTGACAAGCAACATAAGAGACTCCACAATGTAAGGGGAATAGAAAATAAAAGAAAATATGAAAAATAACAAATTAATCCAAAAGATGGAGAGAAAAAATAGAAAAGGGAACATAGAAAAGAGGGACAAAGAGAGAACACAAAACTAAAATGATTAATTTAAACCTCAATATGCAAGGAATAAAATTAAATGCAAAATGACCAACTATATCCAACAAAAAGAAAAGATTTACAGGCCATATTTCAAAACATCTAATAGCATGCATTTAAATGAGTCATACCTAAAAAATTAGTTTATGGAAGGATCATAGACAACAGAATGAAAAAATATGTCATAAATCATTAACAAATATAAGCTGATGACAGTACATTAGTACCATTTAAAATAAGTAACCTCAGATAAAATAATTACTGGGCTAACATGAGCTACTTCATTTTATAAAAATTTTATAAAATAACTATTTTTATAAAATAGTCACAAAGAAATTATGCAATGTGTAAATTTTATGCACATAATTTATACTCAAATGACATGGAGCAAAACTTCAAAAATTCAAGAAGAATTAGACAAATCCACAATTATATGGGAGCTGTTTTGAAAATATATCTCATAGTAATTTATAGAATGAATAGTCACAAAATTAGTAAGGATATACAGGGTTTGGACAAATTTGTATATGAACACCGCACCTAACAACTGCACATTCTTTTCAAGCATTCATACAACACTCATACAAAGTGACCACACATTAACTAGTCAATCCTAAAATTTTCAAAAATATCCAATATCTCTTGAAGACAACAAGTCAAGAAAATTTACCCTACAAGATAGTTAATCTTCCTATAAAGATATAGTAATTAAATTAAACAATCCAATAGTATCATAGGGGTAGATGGCACATAGTAGAGAGCCCCCAGTTGGATCCCAACTCTAGGGACATTTGATTTAAAACAGAGGTAGCTAGCTCTGTAGTACACTGGGGAAAGGGCTAGCATCTTAATACACAGCGTTTTGTCAGCAGCTTTACAGCCTCTTTCCTGGGAATCTCAAATTAAGATGACCACTTTTAAAAACAGTAAACTTTTTCAGTGGTAGAATGCTCGCCTGCCATGTGAGAGACCTGGTTTGATTCCAGACCCATGTGCCCAAACAAACAGTGAACTTGAAGATATTAATGTAGAAGAACACAGCAATTTCCTATCACCCAGTAATTCCAACTTTGAGTATCTATTCTAAAAACAATCAATATGCATAAACAGGGGACACATGAAGTTGCTCATAACAGTGTTATTTGAATTAACCTCAAATTGGAAAAGAGCAAAGTCAATCAATGTGACAAGTAAATTGTGGTCTAATCATACATGGGAATGCTATACCAAAATGAAAATCAACAAACTAGAGCTGGATGATTGTATGATGAGCCCTACAATATAACATTAAATAGAAGAAGCGATAAACAAAAGAATTATTCAACAGGAACCCTAAAACCAAATGCCTAGGAATAGACAAAACTAAACTATATTAAGTGATATATACATAAATAGTGAAGTTATGAAGAAAAGGAATGAAGTGGTTACAACTGATGAGGACAGACTTTTATGATTTATAGAGACACTTGGAAGACATCTGGAATAATAATGCTCTATTTCCTGATTTCAGCTGTGGTTACACAATTGTTCTCCCTATAGCCATTACTTACCAAAATATTCCTGACAATTCTGTGCTGGGTAAAATCTTGGGGGGCTGTCAGTGCTGCTCCCTTCTTTTATTCCTTTATCATAGATTGGCCGTTGATCTTTGGGAGAGCATAGAGTTCTTTCAGGAGAGGTGCCTCTAACTAAGGATTCTCTTAAATGTTTCCTTGGGGCCCATTGAAGAGTTAAGTAAAAGCAATTAACAGTAGACAATGTTTTCCATTAATTATTCTCTGAGGTGTCGGATGAAGGAAACATGTGGGAAATTTTCTCAGCTGGTCCAGCTTTTCTGTCTTCATGATCCAATTAAGAGTTATCATCTCTATGATGCTTGTCCTATGTATACATAGTATTATGTAAATATTACTCTGAGCACTCTACATATAACTTAATCCTAAAATAGTCTGTGTAGCAGGTACTGTTACTATGCTTATTTCACAGAGCTGAAACTAAGATATACAGGGGCTGAGTAACTTGCATAAGGCCACTCACTTGTTAGTAAAAGAACAAAGTTTCAAAGCTTCAGGGTTGGCTCTTAAGAGGTATATTCTCCTCTCTCAAAGACATAACCAAATCAAGTTCTAAATGTTTTTTTCAGAATTTAGAACTAGAAGAGAGATCTAGGATTATCAGGGATAATATTTTCAATTTTGATTCCAGGGTTAAGGTTGAGTTAGTAACCAACCACAAAACACTTGGGAGATGGTAACCAGCATTTTTGTTACATTTCAGAATATGCCAGCATGATTACTATTTTTCTTCTGGTTTTTCTAGAGCATATATTTTATAAACTTGTGGTCACATTATTTCAACTATTATCTTTTGCCACATACTAAGAACAGGGGAACAAGGGTAGTTCAGTAGTAGAATTCTCACCTGCCATGTGGAAGAACCAGGTTCAGTTCCCAGCTCATGCACTTCCCCCCAAAATGCAAACAAGCAATCAAACAAAAATTCAACAAATGGTGCTCCAGTAGTGGGATACTGAGAAGTAGAAAAGGAAGAAATGATAAGAATGGATTTGACAAAAAAATAAAATAAAATGTGACCTCCACCATACAGCATACACTATATATTTCATGAGCATTTACAAGTTATTTACAAACGCTTCATTAACATCATTTTGGTGGTTGCATAACATGTTATTTTATGGTCAGGTCATGGTTTACTTAGCAGTGTCATTTTTATTAAATATCTGTTTGTATCAAATTTTAAAAATGATAAATAGAGCCCATATCTCCTGATCTCACCAGCCTATGACAGTAATACTAGGTTACAATTCTTTTTAATATTTAAATTTCATGTCACAGGCCTGGATGACTCTATAAATCAAATGTTTTTCTAGATTCTCCTCTCCAAGTGTCACTGGGAAGTTCCAAGAAATTCTCATCTTCTCCAGGCCCTTTCAGATTATCAATGTCATCACAGTCAGATATTGGGTCCTAGGTTGCTGCCCTGTTTTTGTTTTTTTTTTTGTCAAATCCATTCTTATTATTTCCTCCTTTTCTACTTCTCAGCAGAGGTTGCTAAAACTAGACTGAAATATGATTACCAAGAAGTCACCGAAAGCTTGGCAAAGAACAATATTAAATTTCCAGAGATGGGGCAAGATGGTGCATAGTGACATGTAGAATTTAATTATTACTGTATAATAAACAAGTAACTAGCTAGAAACTGTATGGAATGTCTGTTTGGGGTCATCCTTTACCCAACACACATTATATACCTGTCTGGAACAGGTGGAAGGGCCAAGATACAGTGAAAACTGTAAATAAAGCCCCCAAACTGTGGAGGCTGGTGACTTCTCTTCCACTGGTATGGCAGGCTGTGTAGGAGACACTTCCCCATGGGAAAAAGAAGAGGTCACTACTAAGAGCAAAAGAAGGTAGCTCACCCAACCTCCAAGTGCAATTTTAATTAACAAATTTGTACAGCTGAATGCAAGATCTGAGCACAGATCAACCCAGAGCAAGTGGGAAAGGAACCCAGAGGTCTCTCTGCCAATCAAGCTGATGGAAAAAAAAAATGAAGATTTTGGAGTCAGCTGAGCTTACGATACTGGATGTGCCCCACCAAAAAGGGCACATGGAGCCAGGACCTACCTCCAGATACTGATTGGCAAATCTTGGGGGCTAACTCTGAAAAGGGATTTCTTATATTTTTAAAAATAGTCTAAGTAGCTCACTAGAGAAAGCATCAAGAATTTTCAACTCTTACTACTGACCAAGGCAAGAGTTGAGTTAAGATATGTCTGGGAGACAAAGTAACAAGTCAAATAAAGGAGGTAATTCCCTAAATTACATTATCTTCCCCATGAAAAGGAGGTGTGGGACCCAGCTCAAGTGGTGGTGATTGTGCTGGTTTGAAGGGATGTATGTCCCCTAGGAAAGCCATGTTTTGGTCTAAATCCCATGTAATAAAGGCAGAATAATCCTCATTCAATATTGTATGTTTGAACCTGTAATCAGGTCATCTCCCTGGAGATGTGATTTAGTCTAGAGTGTTTGTTAAGCTGGATTAGGTGACGACATGTCTCCACCCATTGGGTGGGTCTTGGTAAGTTTCTGGAGTCCTATGAAAGAGGAAACATTTTGGAGAATGAAAGAGATTTGGAGAGAGCAAAGAATGCTGCAGCACCATGAAGCAGAGAGTCCACGAGCCAGCAACCTTTGGAGATCAAGAAGGAAAACACCTCCCAGCGAGCTGCATGAAACCAGAAGCCAGGAGAGGAAGCTAGCAGATGACACCATGTTCACCATGCACCCTTCCAGTCAAGAGAGAAATTCTGACTGTGTTCACCAGGTGCCTTCTCACTTGAGAAAGAAACCCTGAACTTCATTGGCCTTCTTGAACCAAGATATCTTTCCCTGGATGCCTTATATTGGACATTTATATAGACTTGTTTTAATTGGGACATTTTCCTGGCCTTAGAACTGTAAACTAGCAACTTATCAAATTCCCCCTTTTAAAAGCCATTCTGTTTCTGGTATATTGCATTCCAGCAGCTAGCAAACGAGAACAGTGCTCATTAGAGAATTCAAACCTTAGGGACTGGAAAACAAAAGTATCTTAAGTCTGTTTTCTACTCAGCTTCTATCTCAAACAAGACCCTGAAGGGGACAGTGTCTGCTGGGAGTTAAATGCACCACACCACTGTATGCTGGTGGGAGGCTGTGGGCTGATAAGTACCAGCGGCTGGACAGCACAGAGAAAGCACAGTGCAAACAACCTTCACAGAAATGTCTAACAACCTGCTTGGTATCATATTCAGAGAAACTTCATATTGATTACAGCCGCCTCCTGAGATATGTGCCTGTCTTATCTTGAAAAATCCGAGTGGGGTACAGTTTATCTGGGGAGACCCTTCTCATATTGACAGAGCAAGAACAGGCAAAAAAAAAAAAGCACTGAAAAATCCTGATCAGTTAAACAGACACTACGCTAGAGGTCTAGAATAATTTGAACTGAATGTCAAAGAACAGATAGAGGACAAAGCCTACCAATCATAAAATCCTAGGTAGGAGAGTAAAAATGGCCTCCAGAATAAAGCAATCATGGAAATCAGATGCCTAGACACTAGCAAAGAGTCATGACTCAGACTCAGAAAAACAAAGATGTGTCAAAGGAACAAGTTAACACTTCAAACAAGATATAGGAGTTGAAAACACTAATCAAAGATGTTCCAACAAACATGCTATATCAAATAAAAAATCAAATCAACAAATTGAGGCAAGATGTGGCAAAAGAGATGAAGCATATAAAGAAGGCATTGTGTGACCATAGCGAAGAACTAGAAAGCTTGAAAAACAAATGGCAGAACTTAAGGGTTTAAAGGCACAATGGAAGAGATTTTAAAAAAATGGAGACATACAACAGCAGAATTGAAGTGGCAGAAGAAAGGATTTGGGAACTAGAGGACAGGGCATTTGAAATCCTATACACAAAAGAATAGATAGGGAAGAGAATGGAGCAACATGAGCAGAGTATCAGGGAATTGAATTGCAACATGAAGCATGCAAATATATGTGATATGGGTGTCCCAGAGAAGAGAGAAAGGAAAAGGGCAAAAGAATAATGGAGGAAATAATCACTGAAAATTTCCCATCTCTTATGAAAAACATAAAATTACAGATCCAAGAAGTGCAATGTACCCTAAACAGAATAAATCTGAATAGACCTACTCCGTGACATTTACTAATCTTTTTGTCAAATGTCAAAGACAAAGAGAGAATTCTGAAAGCAGCAAGAGGAAATGATCCATCACATACCGGGTTATCTTTGTTTGTTTTTTTTTTCTTTTTTACTCTTTCTATTTACAAGGGAATCTTGATAAGACTAGGTGTGGATTTCTCAACAGGAACCATGGAGACCAGAAGGCAGTGTTGTGGTATATTTAAGATACATAAAGAGAAAAACTGCCAACAAGCATTCTGTATCTGGCATGACTGCCCATCAAAAATGAAGGAGAGTTTAAAATATTTTCAGAGAAACAGACACTGAGAGAGTTTATTAACAAGAGATCTGCTCTACAAGAAATACTAAATGGAACACTACATGCAGATAGGAAGGCAGGAGAAAGAGTTTGGAGAAGATAGTACAAATGAAGACAATCAATAAGGGTAAAAGGAGAGAGAGAAAAAGTAGGTTATGACATATAAAATACAAAAGACAAAATGGTAGATGAAAGCACTGCCTTTACAGTAATAATATTAAAACTTAATGGATCAAAATATCCAATAAAAAGATTGGCATAATGGATTTAAAAACAGGACCCATCTATGTGCTGTCTACAAGAGACCCTCTTTAGACACAAGGGAAAAAATGGGTTGAAAGTGAAAGGTTGGAAAAAGATATTTCACACAAACAACAACCAGAAAAGAGTGGGAGTATCTATATTAATGACAGACAAATTAGATTTCAAATGGAAAACAATTAAAAGAGACAAAGATGGAAACTATGTATTAATAAAAGGGACAATTTAACAAGAAGACATAACAATCACAAAGATTTATGCACTGAGCCAGAGTATACCAAAACACAGAAGATACACACTGACAACACTGAAGGGAGAAGTAGATAATTTTGCTATAATCATCGGAGATTTGAATACACCACTTTCATCAATGAATAGAACATCTAGACCCAAGATCAATAAGGAAACAGAGAGTTTGAATAGTATGATAAATGAACTTCCTTAACAGATATTTTCAGAACATTATAGCACAGAACAGCATAACACATTTTTTCTCAAGTGCTCACGGATTGTTCTCCAGGATACACCACATATTGGGTCACAAGCAAATTTCAATACATTTGAAAAGATGGAAATTATACAAAATGCTTTCTTAGATCATAAGATCATAATAGAATGAATTTGGCAAACAGTAACAGGTGGAAAGCTGGAAAATTCACAAGTTTTCTATTTATAGGCTACACAACACACTCTTAAACAACCAGTGTAAAAAGGAAGAAATTACAAAAGAAATAATTAAATATCTCATGGCAAAGGAACATGAAAACCAACATATCAAAACTTATTAAAACAAATAAACAAAAAAACTCATATATAGCAAAGGTGGTGCTGAGAGGAAAACTTGTTGCCCTACATGCCTATACTAAAAAAGAAGAGAGAGTAAAATTTGAGGAACTAAATATTCACATGGAGGAATTAGAGAAAGAACAACAAATTAACCACAAGCAAATGGAAGAAAAGAAATAACAATGATTAGAGTAGAAATAAATGAAAATCCTTAGCTAGGCTGAAAAAAAAGAGGCATGCAAATAAATAAAATCAGAAATGAGAGATGGGATATTATAACTACTGACTCTGCAGAAATAAAGAAGAAAACGAAAGGATTCTGAGTCACTAAAAGATAGACAAAATGGACAACTTCGTCAGAAAGTATGAACAAATGTCATTGACTTCAACAAGCAAATCACAAGTTAAGTGATTGAATTGGTCATGAAAAAGCTCCCCCAGAAAGAAAAGGCCAAGTCCAGATAGCTTCACATAGGAACTCTACCAAGCTTTCAAGAAAGAATTAGTACCAATCCTGCTCAAATTCTTCAAAAAAAATTGAAGAGGAGGGAAAGCAGCCTAACTCATTCTATAATCCCAATATCACCCTAATATCAAAGCCAGGCAAAGATATTACAAGACAATAAAATTACCTACCAATCTCTTTAATGAACATTGATGCAAAAATCCTCAACAAAATACATGCAAATAGAATTTGCAGGACATTAAAAGAATTATACACGGTAACCAATAGAGATTTATTATAGGCATTCAAGGCTGGCTCAATGCAAAAAATAAATTAATGTAATACATCACATCAACAAAATGTAGTGGAATGATCATATGATGATCTTGGCTGATGCAGAAACAGCATTTGAAAAAAATTCAACATCCTTCCTTGGTGAAAATACTTCAAAGGATAGGCATAGAAGGTAACTTCCTCAGCATGAAAAACGGAATATATGAAATATCCACAGCTAACATCATATTCAGTGAAAGCTTTGCCTCTAAGATCAGGAAGAAGACAAGTATAGTCGCTGTCAACATTCATATTCAACATTGCTCTGCAAATTCTAGCTAGAGCAATTAGGCAAGAAAAAGAAACAAAAGGCATCCAAATAAGAAAAGAAGAAGCAAAACTTTCACTGTTTGCAGATGACATGATCCAATATATTGAAAATCCTGAAATATCTACAGCAAAGCGACTAAGCTAACAAGTGACTACAGAAACATGAAAGTGTACAAGATCAACACATAAAATTCAGTAGTGTTTCTATATTCTAATGAGCAGTAGAGGAGGAAATCAAGAAAAAAATTCCATTTACAATAAAAACCAAAAGGATCAAATATTTATGAATAAATTAAATCAAGGCCACAAAAGACCTATATGCAGAAAACTACAAAAATTGGTAGAAGGAATAAAGAAGATCTAGATATAAGAAATACTGTTTCAGGACAAGCTGTGTTCATGAATTGGAAGACTAAATATTTTTAAGATGTCAATTCTACCCAAATTGATTTATAGATTTAATGCAATACCAATTGAGATCTCAACAAGTCACTTTGAAGAAATAGAAAAGCTGTAACAAAATTTATTTGAAAGTGCAGAGTGCTCTGAATAGCTAAAAATATCTTGAGAAGAAAAGTGAAGTGGAATGTCCTGCACTATCTGACTTTAAAGTATATTACAAAGCTACAATGGTCAAAACAGCATGATACTGGCATGAACATAAATATGCTGACCAATGGGATTGAACTGTGTGTTCAAAAATAGACCTGCTTATCTGTGGACAATTGATCTTTGATAAGATATGCAAGGTAACTAAAACAGAGCAACCTCTTCAACAAATGGTTGGATACCCATATACAAAAGAATGAAAGAGGACCCTTAACTCACACCTTATACAAAAGTTAACTTAAACTGAATGAAAGACCTAAACATTAGCTGAGAACAGAAAACTTTTAGGAGAAAATATTTTAAAGATCTTGTGGTAGGAGGTGATTTCCTAGATCATACACCCAAAGCATGAGAAGTGAAAGAACAAACATATAAATGGGATCTCCTCAAAAGTGAATTCCTTTCTGCATCAAAGGACTTTGTCAGGAAAGTAAAAAGGCAGTCTACACAATAGGAGACAATATTGGGAAACCACATATCAGATAAGCATTTAATATCCAGAATATATAAAGTGATCCTACAACTCAACTAAACAAAAAGACAAATGTCCCAATTTAAAAATGGGCAAAAGACATGGGCAGACATTTTTCCAAAGAGTAGTGACAAATAGATAAAAAACATTTGAAAAGATGCTCAGCTTTACTAGTTATTAGAAAAATGCTAATCTAAATCACAATGAGATATCATCTCACACCTACTAGATTATTAAAAAAAAAGAAAACAGGAAATTACAACTGCTGGAGAGGATACGGAGAAAGAGGCACACACTTGCTGTTTCTGACAATGTATAACGGTGCAACCACTCTGGAAGGCAGCTTGGTGGCCCTCAGGAAGCTAAGTATAGAATTACAATATAATCCAGCAATCCCACTACTAGGTATATATTTGGAGGAACTGAAGGCAGGGGCATGAATGGAAATTTATACACCGATGTTTATGGTGGCATTATTCAAGATTGCCAAGGGATGGAAACAATCCAAATGTCAATCAACAGACAAGTAGATAAACAGACTGTGACACATGCATAGGATGGAATATTATGCAGCTGTAAGACAGAATAAAAGCATGATTCTTACAAAAACATAGATGAAATTTTAGGGCAGTATATTTAATTAAATTGGCCAGAAACAAAGGAACAAATACTGTTGGGTCTCACTATTATGAACCAATAGTAATGAGCAAATTTTAAGGGTTAAAATTGAGAACACAGGTTATCAGGACATAGAAATGGGGTAGAGATTTAGGATTTGATTCTAAAGGAGTGCAGAATGGTCAACAGGATTGATTATAAATATTCAGAAATAGATACCCAATACTATCTTGTACATGCACAATATTTTAAGTACACTAAATAAAGCTAAGTGTGAGTATGGTTGAAAGAGGAAGGCTAGGAACATGTATGACACTAGAAGGAAAGAAAGAAGGTGAAGATTGGGACTGTATAACTTATCAAAATCTAAATCAGTCATTGATGATGATTAAATGTACAAGTATGGGAAAGTTTGTACATGAGGGAGAACAAATGAATGTTAACATTGCAAGCCTTTGAAAATGGGATGATAATGGAAAAATACAATCAATGCAAAGTATGGCCAATAGTTAACAGCAATATTGTAATATGCTTCCACTAAATGTAATGAAGGCAATATATCAAAGCTAAAAGTCAATAAGGGGAATATAAGGAAGGGGTATGGGATTCTTGGTGTTGTTGTTTTCTCCTTTTCATTTGTTTTCTATCCTTAAATTTTTGATTCTTCATTTTTTCCTATTCTTTCTTTGTGGAAGGAATGGAAACATCCTCACATGAAATGTGGTGTTGAATGCATAACTATGTGATTATACCAGGAACTGTTGTTTGCTTATTAGGCTGGATTGTGTAGGGGGTGAATAAAACTGTTTTAAAAATAAAGAGATTGATACAAGTACTGGAGAAAAGGTGGAGAGCAGGATGCAGCTAGTCACTGTTGGTAGGGAAGTAGAATGGTGCAGCCCCTCTGGAAGACAATGTGGTGGTTCCATTGGAGGTTAAGTATAGGTTATCATATGCCCCTGCAACCCTGTTATTAGGCATATATTTGCAAGAACTGACAGCAGTGGCATGAGTGATACTTGCACACTGGTGTTTATGGTGGCATTATTCACAATTTGCAATGGATGGAAGTGGTTTAAGGGTCTATCAACGGATGGTTGGAAGGGGGAACTGTGGTGTATACATCCAATAGAACATTGAGCGACTGCAAGAAGGAATGATGAAGCTGTAAAGCAGGCAACTAGGTGAATGAAACTTGAGGAGAGCACGTTGAGTGAAATAAGCCAGAAATGAAAAGACAAATATTAGAATACCTCACTGATATGGGCTAACTATAATGTGCAAACTCTGAAAATTGTGTTTGAGAGCATAGATTATCAGGGGAAGCATTATTGTAAAGGTTCCTAAATTGCAAGCTCTTGCAGTGGTTACATCTATTCCTGAGTTGTAACTGTTATATCTAAATCCTGAGATGTGGAGGTCTTTGTGTATAACCTGGACATTCCCTGGAATGACTCAGAACTAGAGTTCTGCAGCTATGAAATTCAGCATCATCCCATAAAATAACTGTTTAAAAAGCTGAAAAAGAGATCACATTTCAATTAGAGATGTGAATGAAGCTGGCCTGGTTAGGATTAAGGTAAATCAGACTATAGGGTAAAGGATGAGAGTGACTGTTGTTTAAAATCTCAACTTTCATGTGACAACAAAGGAAATCATGTTTATTGGCACAAAGTTTATATTTTCTGTAAGACAATATCTAATTTACCCTGTATGGTCAGTCTATTTGTACACCATAAGTACATATATCCTGAATAGGGAGTGAGATCTTCTTGGTTTGTCTGGGTTAGTGTGATGTCCTAATACATCTCAGAGCATTCTAGGCAGCAAATAAAAAATTATTAGCAAAATATCTCAGAGGGACTGGGGGGAAAATGTGGAAATATTAGACTTCCTCACCTGGGGAATTTGTGATCTTCTTGCAGCCTTTAGGGACCACTAATTTATTTGGCCAAGCCCTCAATCTTGGGACTTGCCTTATGAAACATTCCTCCAAAGGAGAAGTTATGTCTACTTATAATAATGACTAAGAGTCACCCCCAGAGAACTTCTTTTGTTGCTCAGATATGGCCACTCTTTCTAAGCCAACTTAGCAGGTGAACTCATTGCCTCTTCCCCTATGACCCAGGACCCGCAGGGGTGTAAATCTCTCTGGCAACCTGGAGCATGACTCCTGGGGATGAGCCTGGCCCTGTCTTTGTGGGATTGAGAAAGACTTCTTGACCAAAAGAGGGAAGACAAAGGGCACAAAATAAAGTTTCAGTGACTGAGAGATTTCAAATAGACTTAAGAGGACATTCTAAAGGTTATTCTTTTCTGTATATAGATTCCCCTTGTTAGTTTTAGGTGTATTAGAATGGCTAGAAGGATATACCTGAAACTGTTTATCTTTAATCTAATAGTTTTAATACATAAAGAAAATTGCATAACTATATAACTTTCATGATGTGAGCATTTGATTGTGGAAACCTTGTGACTGTCACACCATTTACCCAATGTATGGACAAAAATAAAGACAATAAATAAATAAATAATAAGAGTGTTATGGGATATGGGCTATTTTGGGTATTCTTTCTTGTCTTTATATTTATTCTTTTTTTGTAGCATTGTAAATGTTCAAATAGTGATTTGTTGATGACTGCACAACTATATGATGATACTGTGAACCACTGATTGTATACTTTGAATGATTATATGATATGTGAATATATCTCAAAAAACTTGCATTGATAAAACTGGGATGGTATAACTTAGTGAAACACAGAGTGGACAATGAGGGTGGTTAATTGTATAAATATTAGAAAACTAGAATAAGTATATGTCATTATTACAAGGTAATAATAATAGGATGGTATACCGAAAATATAATTAAGGTAAACTAAGGTCTATATTTAACAGTAACTTTGTAATATTCTTCCATTAATGGTAACAAAGACACTGTCCTAAAAGTTAAATATCAATAATGGGGAGAGAAAAGGGTATGGGAATTTTTTTTCCTTTGGAAGAAATGAGATGTTCTCATGCTAGCTGCAGTGGTGAATTCATACTAAGAGCCATTGATTGTATACTTAGGATGGATTGTATAGTACGTGAATAAAATTACTAAAAAATAATAGGGTAGGAAAAAGTGTATGAGATATTTTGGATTTTCTGTTTTATTTTTCTTTCTTTTTTTGGAGTAAAGAAAATCTTACAAAATTGACTGTGGTGATGAATGTAGACTTTGTGATGATACTGTGAACCACTGATTGTACACTTTGGATGGTGTTCTAGTTTGCTAGCTGTGAGAATGCAATATACCAGAGACAGGATGGCTTTTAAGAAAGGGAAATTTAATAAGTTGCTAGTTTACAGTTCTAAGACCTAGAAAATGTCCCAATTAAAACAAGTCTATAGAAATGTCCAATCAAAGGCATCCAAGGAAAGATACCTTGGTTTAAGAAGGCCAATGAAGTTCACGGTTTCTTTCTCAAATGAAAGGGAACATGGTGAACACAGTCGGAATTTCTCTCTAAGCTGGAAGGGCACATAGCAAACACAGCATCATCTCCTAGCTTTCTCTCCTCCTGGCTTCTGGTTTCATGAAGCTCCCGGGAGGCATTTTCCTTCTTGATCTCCAAAGGTCGCTAGCTTGTAG
>PVIY010049408.1:0-16759 GCA_004026745.1 Myrmecophaga tridactyla | reverse complement strand
ATATACCTACTAGCCAAACTGCCAGATCATAGCTTCCTGACTGCCAAACTGTCTTTCACAGCAGCTGTCCAGTGTCTTCTTTATATCCTCTTTTTAAATCTCCTTAGCCATATTTTCTTTCATCTCATTGAATTGATTTAGGAGATTTATTTGCCTTCATTGATTAGTTGTTTCAAATTCTGTCTCCTAGGAAGTTTTAATTTGTTCCTTTGCCTGGGCCACATCTTCCTGTTTCTTAGTATTGCTTGCATTTTTTTTTTTCTGATATGTAGGCATCTCATTATCTTGATGAGTTTACTCAGAAGGTCAGTTTCTCTCTCTTGCCTAGGGTTTTATTATTGATTGGCCTTGTGTTAAGGCTTTTCTTTGACACTTGTTTTAACTTATTCTAGACTTTTAGAATTGCCTGTGTTTAGCTGATCAGATTTTTCCAGGTCTTCATCTGATTCTAGCCCTAGATATATGGTACATTTTTTAAGATTACACTTTTGTGCAATTGTCTCACCCCCCCAGGAGAAAATTTCCTTTTCTCTGTTCCTTTTTCAGGACTCTTGATCTGTTTTGTTTGGTTTGTTTTGCATCTATAGTTTTTATTTACATTCTTTTTGTTGCTTCTAGCTGCTTTTGCCTGGAGAGCAAATTTTGGATGATGGTCATCCCAGAGAGGACTTTTCCATGTCAGTATTACCTAGCCAAAACATGTCAAAGGACCCACAGAGGGAGCACAGACCTCATCCAAAGAATATTGGAGAGAGGATCAGGAAAGATGGCGGAAACTTTTTTGTTGACTCCCAAAGTTACAGTTTCCTGTTCTACCCAAGAGATGGTGTTCTTCAGCAAACTGTTTCCTGAAATCCAAAGTATGTACTGTGATTTAACTTTCAATGCCTTTGCCCCATTGAGGGTGGGCTTGAAACAATGACAGCAGCCATCAGTCCAGGGCAGGCTGAAACAGCAGCTCAGAGCTGGGGCCCAGCAATCCAAATTTGGTCATCAAAAGCTGCAATCAGTGCTCAGCTGTGCTGCCCCCTGTTCTTGGGAAGAGAACTTCTGCATCCCTGTCCATCTACAATAGCTAGCCTGGGGCTGAATCATAAGGTAGCTGGCCACGAGAATGGGGGATGGTGCTGTCAGCTGTCTCAGACTGAGCCACTCACAGTTCTTTACTGCAGTTTCTTATCCTCCTCTTCCCATTCCTCCCTGAATGTTGTATGGTGCTCCCCTGGCCACTGGGACCCCTAGAACAGTTATTTGAGATAGTTCCTGCTTGTCCACTAGCTGTTCTGGAGGAGAAGTAAGTCCTGGAGTTCCCTACTCTGCCATCTTCCCTGGAAGTTCTCTCCATTAACTTTCAGGTCTTTCTCATGTATGACAATGATTCTTTTCTAAGTTAAATGAAATGATGTGGTAAAGGGCCAAAGGCAGACCTTGGCATAGAGTAGGTGCTCAAAAACGGCTAACTGTTATTTTTGGATATGATTTATGAATTTTGTCCAGAGAGGATCATTTCTAGAAGGCAAGAGTCTCCTGAGATATGCATACCAGGGCTTCTGCAGCCCAATTATTCTCCAACATTTTATGTTTTATTTTGTGAAGAAAAAGTCACTAGGGGGCACTTGAGTCCACTAGTTCTTGGTAATACCTCCCTTTTCCAAACTTTCTTGTTTTACTCCTTGGTCTTGGGCTAATACTATTTTGGATGGGGATGTCTTCCTTTCCACCCGTAAGGAACTATGGCATGGTCTTGGCATTTCAGAGAAGTGGAAACAGTATAAAGTGGAACTCAAAAAGGAGTGGTGAGTAAGAAAGAGCCAAAAAAAAAAAAAAAACTTTTCTTTTCAGCAATGTTAATATGTTCTGAGGAATTGGTGTGAGAGTTCTGGAAAAGGAGCAATGGTGCTTCTGATCATTGCTTGGAGGCAGTGACAGATCTGCCCAACCTACCAAACCATGCAGAAACAGGGGGCCAGGTCTTGGGTGCATCTGGCAGAGGATATATGAAAGGTTTCCCATTCTCCCTTTTCCAAACCCAGTCTCCTTCCTTTTGGAGGCTGTGTTGGGGGTGAGGCATGTGCCCAAATGACTTATCAGTTGTTGTTTTTAAAATAAATTACCCATATTGTACCAGATAAAATCTAAGGCTGACTGAATTTAAGAATGAAACCAATGCTTAGCCACATTCAGGATGTGTGTGGGGTGCTTGAAAGTAAGATCAAATGAACAAAGGAAGGTCACATAGCAGTAACATTTCCTCTACTTATTGAGAGCTTAACACTCCCCAAGGACCTAATAATACTTCTCTGTACACCTGAGAGTAAAGAATCAGCATTGTTTTCCTTATTTATTAAGAGGAAAAGTTGAGGCTGAGTAAGCTTGTGGTTCCTGTGTCTTTAGGTAAGAGAAGGATGGCAGAAGAGACAGTGGGTCTCATCTCTGAAGCTGGTCCTCCCTTGATGAGAATTCAAAGAGGAAAAAGTGGAAACCATGTGCCCCCACATAGAGAAGGGCTGAGACAGACAAAGGATTGTGGCCACACAACAATGGCTAGAGCTGGAGCATATTAGAGACTACATAGTTCAGTCCCTCCATTCCTCCCTCCTTCCTTTCCTTCCTTTATTCATATGTCAAGACTATACTAGCCATGGGGATATAATGGCAAGCAAAACTGGACAGTATTGATATCCTTACAGAACTCATTGTCTCATTTGGGAAAGGAACATTAATCAAATAATCACTCAAATAAATTTAAATTTGCACATGTGAGAAGCACTGGATGGAGAGTTTGTGGTACTCTGAAAGTCTGTAAGGAGGGATTTGACCTAGTTTGGGTGGCCAGGGAAGTCTTCTCAGAGGAAGTGACAGATGAGTAGAGGTTTACTAAGTGAAGAGTAAGAGTAAACAGGTCCAGAGAAGAAAAAATATATGCCACCCAATCTCCAGTCTGCCTGAGGAAACAGTTTCCTGACCTCCAGGCTGCCCTGAGGAGTCAGACATCCATCTAAAGAGATTTAACCCCCACCTAAAGAGATTAACACTTCAGTGTCTGCTAAAACCATAACCAACTCCCCTGACAAACAGCCCTTCCTCTTCTGTATGGAGAGATTGACCTGGTTTCACCAGATGAAACTGCAATGGAATGCCCTGAGGTAACTGGCTTGAAGGACACTTTAAGTTCTTTTCATGACCCATCCTCACCATCCCTTTTCTTCAGGACCTAAAACTAAAGTCTGGAAACAGTTCCCAAAAGGTGAGGTACAAAGTGTAACCCATGAGGAAGGTCATTACACTCCAAAGTGACTGCACAAATTTTCCAATTTATATAGACAGAAAACAGGAATATGTGTGGGAATGGATATTAAGGGTGTGGGATAATAGTGGAAGAAATAAAAAGTTGGATAAGGTTGAATTTATTGATATGGGCCCACTAAGCAGAAATTCTGCATTCAATGCTGTAGCTCAAGGGGATAGAGGGGGCATTAAATTTGTTTGGGTGGTTGGCCGAAAAATGGATCAAAAAGTGACCAACATTATCTGAGGTTGAAATGCAGAATTGCCCTGGTATAATATAGATGAGGGGATCCAAAAACTTAGAGAGATTGGAATGTTACAGTGGATTTATCATGGAAGACCTGTTCATACACCCCAGGAATGTCCAGAGGACACATCTTTTACCAGAACTATGGGGAATAAATTTGTAAGGCTAGCCCCACCATTCCTGAAGAGCTCTGTAGTCATCTTTCTCTGTAGGTCAGGTATTACTGTGGGAACTGTTGCCTTTGGACTAGAATCCTTGAACTTGACAGTGGATTATTATAAACATAAAAAGTTGGTGGCTCCAATTGCAGCTGCTGTTCCAGATATGGTGTCATTGCTTGAGCAAATCAACATATCCCCTGTTACCTGGTATGCAGCCATTGATCTAGCAAATGCTTTTTTCTCAACAGCTGTTAGAAAGGACCACCAGGAACAGTTTGCTTTTAGCTGGCAAGGCCAGTAATATACCTTCATTGTCCTACCTCAGGGGTATATCAACTCTCTAGCTCTATGTCATAATCGTGTCCTCAGGGACCTTGATCATTTCTCCCTCCCACAAGATATCACACTGGTCTGTTATACTGTTGATATCATGTTGATTGGATCTAGTGAGCAAGAACTGTATTGTAGACTTATTGGTAAGGCATTTAATGTCAGAGGCTGTGAGATAAATCCAACAAAAATACAGGAGCCTCCAACTTCAGTAAAATTTCTAGGTGTCCAGTGGTGTGGGGTATGTTGAGATACCCCTTCTAAGGCGAAGGATAAGCTGTTGCATCTGGCCCCTCTTATGACCAAAAAAGAGGTCAATGCCTAGTTAACCTCCTTGGATTTTGGAGACAACATATTCCTCATTTGATTGTGCTACTCTGGCCTATTTACTGGGTGACCAGAAAAGTTGCCAGTTTTGAGTGGGGACCAGAACAAGAGGAAGCTCTGTGACAGGGCCAGGCTGCTGTGCAAGCTGTTCTGCCATTTGGTCCATATGATCCAGCAGATCCAGTGGTGCTGGAAGTGTCAATGGCAAATAGAAATGCTATCTGGAGCCTTTGGCAGACCCCTATAGAAGAATCACAATGCAAACCCTTTCTTACCATTCTCTGCAGAGAACTACTCTCTTTTTGAGAAACAGCTTTTGTCCTGCTACTGGGTCTTAATAGATACTGAAAGCTTAGCCAATGGCCACCAATTTACCATGACATATTAGTTGCCTATTGTCTAACCCATAAAGCCATAAAGTTGGGCATGCATAATGGCACTCTATCATGAAATGGAAATGGTATATATAAGACTGGGCTCAAGTGGGTCCTGAAGGCACAAGTAAGTTACATGAGGAAGTGGCCCAAATGCCCTTGGCCCCCACTCCTGCTACAATTACTTCTCTTTCTCAGCACAGAGCTATGGTCTCTTGGGGAGTTCCTTACAATAAGTTGACTAAGGAAGAGAAAACTCAGGCCTGGTTTACAGATGGTTCCGCGTGATATGTAAGTACCACCTGAAAGTAGACAGCTGAAGTGCTGCAGCCCCTTTCTGGGATGCCCGTGAAGGACAGAGTGGTGTGGGTGAATCTCCCAGTGGGCTGAACTTTGAGCAGTGCATCTGGTTGTTCATTTTCATTTGAAGGAGAACTGGCCAGAGGTACATTTGTAGTCCCACTCTTGGGCTGCTGCTAATGATTTGGCTGAATGGTCAGGGACTTGGAAGGAGCATGATTGGAAAATTGGTGACAAAAATGTCTGGGGAAGATGAATGTAGATAGAACTTTTTGAGTGGGTAAAAAACATGAAGATTTTTGTGTCCCATGTGACTGCTCACTGGAGAGTGACTTCAGCAGACAAGGTTTTAATAACCAAGTGGATAAAATGACCTGTTCTATGGATACCAGTCATCCTCTTTCCCCATTCACTCTAGTCATTGCCCAAAGGACTCATGAATAATGTGGTCATAGATGGTAGGGATGGAGGTTATGTATGGGCTCAGCAATATGGACTTCCACTCACCAAGGCCGGCCTGGCTATGGCCACTGCTGAGTATCCAATCTGTCAGCAGCAGAGACCCACACTCTGTCCCTGATATGGAGCCATTCCCTGGGGTGATTAGCCTGCTACCTCATGGCAAGTTGATTACATTGGACCACTACTGTCATGAAAGAGGCAGCAATTTGTTCTAACTGAAATAGACATACTCTGGATATGCATTTGCCTTCCTTGCATGCAATGCTTCCACCAAAATTACTATCTAGGATTTATGGAATGCCTTATCCACCATCATGGTATTCCACACAGCATTGCTTCTGGTCAAGGAATTCACTTCACAACAAATAAAGTGTGGCAATGGGTACATGCTCATGGAATTCTCTTACCATGTTCTCTATCATCCAGAGGCATCTGGGTTGATAGATGGTAGAATGGCCTTTTGAAGATTCAATTATAGTACCAACTAGGTGGCAATAACCTTAAAGGGCTGGGGCAATGTCCTCCAGGTGGCTGTGTATGCTCTGAATCATGTTTCCAGGAATCAAGGGGTAGAAATGGGAGTGGCACCACTCACTATCATTCCTAGTGATCCACTAGAAAAATTTTTGCTGCCTGTCCCTGCAACCTTAAATTCTGCTAGACTACAGGTCTTAGTTCCAAAAGGAGGAGTGCTCTTACCAGGAGACACAATAATGTTTCTATTGAACTGGAAGTTAAGACTCTCACCTGGCCACTTTGGGCTTCTCATGCCTCTGAATCAACAGGCAGGGAAGGGGATTACTGTATTATCTGGATGACTGATCCTGGCTGTCAAGGGGAAATATGACTGCAACTACACAACGGAGGGAGAGAAGAGTTTTTTCTGGAATACAGACATTCCCCTAGGGTATCTCTTAGTACTATCATGCCCTGAGATTAAAGTAAATGGAAAAGTGCATCCCATCGAGACAGGACTACCAATATCCCATAAACTTCAGGAATGAAGGTTTGGGTGACCCCACCAGGCAAAGAACTACAGTCAGCTGATGTGCTTGCTGAGGGTAAAGGGAACATGGAATGGGTAGTAGAAGAAGATAGTGATAAATATAAACTATACCATGTGACCAGTTATAGAAACAAGGACTGTAATGGTATGATTGATTTTTCCTCACATTGTAATAAATATGTTTGTATTTGTACATAAAGGAAATACCTTTGTTTTCTTCTCTATTTTATCCCCTTATAGTATGACATAAGTTATACTCCTCATGTCATAGTATTTAAGTTATAGCATATCAAGTTTAAGGGTGAATGTTACCCAAGGACTTGCACCTTATTCTAGAGAGATTTAGTGTTTCCAGTTGTACACAGGGCAGTTGAGTATTGTTAGTGAAAAATATGTCTGTTTTTGTGTTCTATTTAGAGATTAAGTATGATTTAAGGTGATGTGTATAGCTGCCAAGTTGACAAGGGGCTGACTGTTATGGTTGGGCCATGTGTCAACTTGGCCAGGTGATGGTGCTTAGTTGTCTGGTCAAGCAAACACTGGCCTTACCATTACTGCAAGGATATTTCCTGGCTAGTTAATAAACCAAGGCTGATTTATTAAATTATCAACACATTAATTGCATCCATGGCTGATTATATCTGCCAATGGGAATGCCTTCTGCAATTAGTGATATTTAATCTACTAAATTGAAGGCTTTAAAGGAGAAGTCAGGAGAGAGATTTGATCTCTCTAGTTCAGCCAGCCAGCCTCTCCTGGGGGATTCACTGAATTGCTTCATCTGAGCTTTCAGCTTGAAGACTGCCCTTCAGAATTTGGACTTGTACATCCCCACAGTCTGTGAGACACTTTTATAAAATCTCATATCTATAGATATCTCCTGTTGGTTCTGTTTCCTAGAAAATCCTAACACAGTATCAAAAGTTATTTTTAGATTTTGGGCATAACATTTTAAGGGATAAGAAATATTGGAATAGGACTAGATTGTGGGACAAGATCATGAATTGGTTTTGGACATGTTGAGCTTGAGGTGTCTTTGAGACACCCTGAAGGAGACTTTGAATAGAGACTTTTAGGTAGGGTTATAGAAGAGGAAATGGAAAACTTAAGTTACTAAATGTCTTAACTAAACTGTATCACCATCAGTGGAAAATTCAGTTACAGTTTCTAGATCTCCTAGTTCCTACTATAATACTCATTTCTCTACCAATTATTCTTTATATCAAATAATTTCTAAGGATAAAGGACAGTGGATATATTCCCCTGGGAATCTGGCCTTTACTACAAAACAGCTTGCTATAAACAGTACATTTATTTGAAACTATCTGTTTATTTTGAAAATGCATCTAATTGCTCTATGTATAACATTTCTTTCTATATACAGATATTATTAAAAACTACTTACCTTAGAGTAAAATTGTTGCCCCATGAGGATGCTTTGGGTGTATTCTGTGGTGATGGAACCATGTGCCGGGGAAGATGCAGTCCCAGGCTGCCAGTACACTCCTCCCTGGACATATCCCATTTGAGCAGTATGTTTGTTATGAGGTAGGACAAATGGGATGTGGGGTGAATTTGGAGTGGGGGTGAGTTCAGTTTTGACTATATTGCTGTGGTGTGCCAGCCGGACCCACTTTTCAGGACATGAGGTACAGCAGAGGGCCCATGACCACTGGTCTCATCACACCTTATCCCTCTTGGTCTCTACCACACCAGCTAGAAGCTGTAGCCTGAGAGAGAGATGGAAAGGTCTTTCAAAGGCACAGTTTTGACACCCATCTGGAAGAATGGGGTATCATCCTCCAAGATCAATAAGCATCCCAAATCAGCAGCCAATATGTAGAGCTATGTCCCCCATACGTAGAATGCATGGGTCTGCAAGCCAAGGGGTGGAAGTAGAAGTGACTCCTCTTACCATCACTTTCAGTCACCCACATTTGGATTTTGTGCTCCTTGTCCCTGAAACTCTGGGCTCCACAGGTTTAGAAGTCCTGGTTCCCAGAGGGATATGCTTCACCAGGAAACATAAGAAGACTCTAGTAAACTTCACGCTAAGGCTGCTATCTAGTTACTTTAGTACCTTGTACCAAGGTAGGGGGAGGTAAGGAAAGAAGTCGCCATGTGGCAGGAGTAATTGCCTCTAATCACTAGGAGGAAGTAAGGCTGTGCTTACCCACTGGGGGCAGGGAGAATATGCTTGGTATCTGGTGATCCATAGGGGTGTCCCTGCCCAATTTTGAAGGAAAGTGAACAAGTGCAGCAGCAGGGCCTGAGCAGAGTCTTGTGATCAGGGGTTTGGACCCGTTTGTGATGAAGGTCTGAGTCACTCCACCAGGTCAGTCACTTAGACAATCAAAGGAGTCTTGATGGATGTCAGGGAGGTAGAGGTAAGTATCAGCTGATGTCCTGAGATCAGCTGAGGATACAGGGGTTGTTCATCTATCAATCTTCCTTTTATAAATTTCCCTAGGAACAGACCATTTTCTAGAGGAGCTATTTCCAGATGGAGTGAACTTACTATATGGAACAAGTGGATCTGAGTAGCACAAGGTGTGAACTATAGTGGATCTTTGGCATGCTGCCCAGATATTCACTGTAAGCCTGAGGTACTCATTTCCCTTGCTGCTGGGGAAGTTGGCAGCTAATGTCTCACAGATGACTTCCTTTCTGGTAATTGACCTAGGTGGAAGAGAAAGGCCTCATCCAAGATTATTCCCCTGCCCTGGGGACAGCCTGCAACTAATGGCTAGTAGATCTTGGGGGCACAAAGGCCCAGCCCCCTACCTCAATTTGGAATAATTTTGAAGGGTCATTCCAAATCCCTGTGGGATTGACTGAGGCCTTTGTTTGTGCCACCCACATGTAGATTTCTATCTCACAAGTTTGCTTCCCAGGGGAGCTAAGCTAAACAAGGTGGCTCAGGAACATGTCAGCTAAATAGCTGAAAATATGGGCTGGCATTTAGAAGAAAGATCTGTGCTGCAGATATAGACTTGGAAGTCATCCACCTAAAGACAGTAGTCAAACTGTGCTTGGATGAGATTGCTCAGGGAGAATGATAGATTCTGATGAAGAGAAGCAGGACATCTGTTGTAATGGAACAGAAGAAATAGTAGTATGTGAACTTATAAATGTTACTATTTCATATTTGATAAGAAACCTCTTAAGAAGTAGGGAGGTAATCCTGTAGATCTTAATACATGGAATTTTTTTCTTTTAAGTTTTATGTTGAAATTTTCAGTTCAACAAAATAATAAAGAGGAAGCTAAAGACTATTTGTATTCTTGTGACTCTAAGCATGTGATAAGCAAGGAACACATTTGAAGTAGGGCCAGATAAGACAAAGGTTTCAATATAGAGAAGATAATACCCACTGGGTCCCTTGTTACTAGGGTTACCAATCTCTTACCTTTACAATAATACTATAATAAGATAATAATATATATTCAAATAAAGTAAACCATAATTAGGGAAGGACAGCATTTGGCCCAGCTGGGCCCACTTCAGAAAAAGGTCAAGAAAAGAATTTAGGAGGGCTGTGAGGACCAGTCAAAGAGTGAGATCACAGGGGTGGTGTCTTGGGGCTTTAAACAAAGGACAATGGATTGAGCCTGCATGCTTGGGAGTTGATAATAGAACCTGTTATGTCTCTTGCTGACTTGGTTCCAGTGAGAATAATACAAGGTTTTTGTGTTCTATGTTACCAGATCTTTCTCCCTGGTGATCATTGTTACATGGAATGGAATCCCAAGATTGGGGAATTTAGAGATCATTCTTCTCTTGATGTGGTTGCTTTGGTGTCTTGATTTGGATTAATGGTAATTGTCAGAGTCTGCTACCTTGATTGCTCTTCCTGTCCCTTGTTGTCATTAAGAAGTGTTGAGCCTTCCCAATAGAGTGAGGATGGGGAGATAAGAGTCATAAAATAATATGTATGATAAGAATGATGTGTCTCTGAGGTTTCTGACTTCAGAGGTCATTCACAACAGCCAAAGCATAAAAGCTTTTCTTCATAATTGGGCCACCTCTTGACCTAAACCCAATTTCCCATGAAAACATTCTTGTATTTTCACTTTCCAGTGAATTCTGTCACTAAACCTTTTCCTTTCTCTTTGCTAGTCTCCTCCTCCTTGAGTATGTTCAATTTCTCTTTGAGCATGTTCCAAATTTTTGTGAATAGGACCTTTGAAGATTTTATTAAAGTATGCACAAACTGAATGATGATAAGCTTTAATCTGATGTGGCTGAAGTCCTTATAAACAAAAGAAATTGGACGTAGAGAAGGCGAGGGGAGCGAATTTTAAATTCTGTAACTTGGCTGAGAAGCCAGAATGAAAGGGGACTCAACTCTGCTTCTATATCTTCTTAGGAATCAGGTAACAAACAACAATGACAACAATTGTTGGCATTATAAACAACAACAGTTGACATTATTAATTTTTACTCTGGATCCTATGAATTTTCATCAGTCTGATGATGCTGTTGCCAATGTTTTAGTTTCCTAGCTGCTAAAACAAATGCCATACAATGGGTTGGCTTAATAACAGGGATTTATTGGCTTACGGTTTCAGAGGCTAGAAAGCTTGCTTCTTCGTGGGGTCAGTATCTTCTGGCTGACCTGCAATCTTTGGCATCCTTTGGCTTTTCTGTCACATGGCAACACACATAATTTCTCCTTTCTCTTCAAGTTCTGTTGACCTCTAGCTCTTGGCTGCTCCCCTTCTCTTCTCTTCCTGTGCCCAATTTCTTTTGCTTATAAGGACGTCAGCCATGTTAGATTGAAGTTCTCCATCATTCAGTTTGTGCATACTTTAATTAATAGTCTTCAAAGGTCCTATTTAGAAATGGGTTCACCCTCACAGGACCAGGAGTTGGGTCCTGAACATGCCATTTGTGAAGTACATGGTTCAGTCCCCAACAGCCCATTTTATAGTTCCAAAGGAAAATATTTCAGGGTAATAAGATTTACTCCTGCCCATAATCACATTGGATATTTTACAAATAAGAGCACATTACTTTAAGCCAAAAATTAAAGACAGCCCAACATATGAAGTAATCTCCTTATCGTGAGTTATTGCCTTGGAGTCTTAAAGTTGAGTTGCTTTATTATTGTTATTATTGTTGTCATTATTTTTGTCAGCTTGTGTTGTATTTGACTTGTTCAACAAAGTAAAAACTTCCCAAGATATTTAAGGGAAAATGTATTTCCCCTCACTTTCTTCATGTTTGGTGAAGTACAGAAAGATTAAAGCTTGGTAAAATTTACTTTTAGCCAAGAATGGCTGCTTTTGGTGATTGAGGTGTTAAAATATGCACATGGTAATGAATATGTGCTAACTTTTAATAGTAAGATGAACCTGATACCCCTGAGAGGAATTTTTCTCAAGGTTGGATGGATTTGCATTATTTCAAATGCAATATTTCTTGCTTCTGGATTTTTTTTGATGTTAAAAATATCTAACTGGGGTCAGTAAATATGCCAGTCAGCATATACTAGAATGACCCTGAAATGTCAATTGTTTACCATAAAAAAGGTTTATTTCTTAATCACAGTAATATCTAACAAAGGTCAATAGTGGGGAATGTTTCTGAAAGTGACTCAGAGAACCAGGCCACTGGAGGATCCACCATCCTGTCATTTCAATGTCTGGCACAGTCTTAGGTCACTGCATTTAGGGATGAGGTGGATGGAAGATCATGCAAAATATTTTTAAGAGCTAGGCTTGGAAGTGTCCTACATTACTTCGGTATACATCCTATTTGCTAGAACTCAGTCATATTGTCTTAGCCAACTTCAAGGGAAAGTATGAAATTTGGTTTTCCTATGTGCTCAGGATGATGAACGTGAAATGAGATTTGTTCAACACACAGAACTGTCTGTGTTCAGTCTGCTTTTCTAATAAGTTTTTCCCATATGCAACACACTCCCCAGGGAGACAATTCAAAGCTTCATCCAGTCACTAAAGCTGGGTCAAAGTCCAGGACCTTCAGGTGAAATAAAACAGTTTCTCTTAGTTCAGATGTGATTCCTCTTAGTCCTGAGAACTAGTGAAAAGATATTTGCCCACTTCTGCCATATATAATGGTGGAGCCATTTTATCCTCCCATTTGGAAGAGGGAAGAATGGCAGACCTATGATAGTCAGTAGTCTATAGCAATTCTGAAATCTCACTGGGCACATATTGTGAAAGCCTCCTTCCTTTGGAAGTGGGCATAGTACCTTAACTAGGCTCTGTAATTCCTTTGTCCATTGAACTGGCTGCTCTGTGGCTCCCCTTTCTGAGATATTGTCTTGTTTATATTTTCCTCCTCCCTTGACTCCATGGGAAGTAGAATTTGGGGAATATGCTTCCTTTGGCCCTGACCCAATTGCAAGGAAGTCTGGGAAATGTCAGTCTTTCTGTGTGTTCAGAAAATTAAATGGGTTTGTTGTACACATAGCAATGTCTGTACCACAAATATGTAATATCTGAATCTAGGTTAAGCCAATTAAAATGCATTTTATGAAAGACTATAATGCTCTAAGCCCGGCTGAAAATTTGGTTTTATTGCCTGTAAATAGTGCCATTTGTAGTGACCTCTTGGAGAACAGGATTTAGGATTTGAAGGATGCATCACAGCTGCATGGTAAAGAATGTGGCAATTGACAAGCTAGGTCTTATATGGGCACAGGAAGGAGTAATAGCACATATATACCTTATTTGCCAATATTTTGTGGGGTGTTATGAGGGATATAACAAAATACCAATAAGCTATAATATATTACAGGTTATTGTAAAATATTTGTCATCCAAGATTAAAAGAATTAATCCATATTGAATTTATGATGAAATATAAAGTAGAGATTTGAAAGAGAAAGAGCTCCCATTTGATGAAGATGGGCAATAAAGATAGACGAAAAGGAGTAGGATTTCAAAAGATTGAAATATATAAGAAGAATATTTCAGAGAGCAACCTGGGCTAAACCACGCAGGTGGGAAAAGTTCCTCTTGGGGGCCTGTGTACTGTCCATTTTGTTGTGGTATAACATCCATCTGAGCTTAGTTCCATAATATAATTAAGTTAGAGCTATCATTTGGAAGCTTCCAATGTCTGAGAAGTTGCTAGACACTCTGGAAGCTTGCTTGTCCTCACCAGAGGAAACCTTTGAGCAGATGAATAATATGATGGAACCTGCACTTTGGGAAGTTCATGCTGCCTGCAGTGTGCAGTTATATTTGGATCAGAGAAACCCATCAGGAAGTTTTTGAAGAGGTTCAAAAGATAGTTAATTATGCCCTGGAACAGCATGTAGGCAGCCAGAATGGAAAGGAATGATTGAGATGAATGAGAGAGGCCAAATTTAAAGGGCTTACTAACTGGATGTGGAGGCCAAATCCAAAGGGCTTACTAACAGTTTGGATGCAGGTGGAGAGGGAGGGGAAAATGAGCTCCAACTCAAAGGCTTTACTCTTGGGTGACAAAGAGAGGGTGCTAACTTTGGTGGAAGATGGGTTTGATTTTAGCTATTATTTTTCACCTTACCTGCAAAGGAGGGTCCTGGAAGTCAATTTTAGTGAAAAACATTTAAGGAGCCTTAAATAAATGCATGCTATACATAGCAGTCAATGATATCATTGAGCATTATAAGTTATTAGCACTAGGCTTAGTGTCATTAATGGGTCACATCATTTTTAAGGAGCCTTGAATTTGTTTCTCCAGGGAAAGTCTTCCCAGTCAACAGACTTACTTGAGTTCCTTTAGTGGTGGGGAACACTCTGCTTTAAATGGGAGCTCAAGCTATTGTTGTATGGTATATTGAACTGAAAGCAGCTTCCCTAGAACTTTTATTCAAAGTGATCAGTGTTTTTTTTTTTAACCTATTGAGCTACCCAGGGCAAGTTAGCATTTTGGAGTCTAGAAGGCAGCAGCTGTGCCCCCTTTGCTTTTGTTGAACTAAACAACTCCTGTTCCTCTAAACATTGCTTGAATATGACCTAACTTGTAGGAACTTCTATAGGCTTCTTCTTCAGGCCTTGAAAAGGAGGCATCTGCCCCTGCAGTGGCTCATATTTGCTGCCTTTGAGGTGCTTGTTCTGTAGGTCCCGATGGAGGCAGAAATTGCATATGATCTGATATGATCTAAAGGTCTCTCAGGTCTAGGATACATGAGATAGTAATATCTGATGAGAGAATGCTTAGTTTTCAGAGACCTTTAGTAGCAAAGCCCCTCTGAAAAGTGGGCTCTGAATTGAATAAGGAACTTGCCACTTAAAGCATGCTTCCATCACACTCCCGTGCAGACAATATGATTGATAAATGTTTTATAGCAGACAACTGCTGGTAGCCTACTCTTCTGCCTTCTTCCTAACAGATGCCTGCATTTGTTCAGGCATCCATCCCTCCTTCGCATATCCATGTGCTTTAGAACAAAGCTGACTCCATTTTCAGTCATGGCTGTGGGTCCTAGTTAGTTTTTGAAAATGGGGGAATCCTGTTTCTCTTGCCAGTAGTAGCTTTAGGTGTGGGGATGTAACCCAGCTCTTGTTAATCAGACATCAGAAGAGATTTCAGGGTTGGGTGGTGAGTTTCTGGGAGAAGTTTTCTCACTCCTAAGACAGTGATACCAGAAGTGGTGACCCCTTTCTGGCTGTGGACTTTACTGTGTGTAGGATGTGAAGCCTAGAACTTTCACAGCCATTTGCTCCAGCTGGATGATGATGCCAACATGCCAATATGCCAACACATGGAGATGAACAAAGGAAAGGATCAAAGGAATTGAACTGTCTGGGGTCTGAACTTCTTATTTTTAAAGTTAACACATTTCATTATCATCTGATATAGTTTGAGTTGGCATTTTCAGTTATGAGTGGCTGAAGGCATCCTAACTTATATGGTGGTTCTTTTAAAATGAGGCAACTGAAAGAGAACATATGGCCAGTACAAAGGAAATGGGAAGGCATGCTAAGATTACTTTAGGTTTTTAATTTTTTGGTAGCACCTGCACATACTTGGCACATATTGGTATTGTGGACAACTAAGACCTTCAGATATTTTTCTCCTCACAAATTCCATTTACTATGTCAATGAGATTCCTGCAAACCATTTTTCTTTGTGCTATAAAGCCAGAGAAATTGTTGTGAGTAACCATATTTCTGACTGATCAGAAGATCATCCAGAAGAGAATCTAATTTGTGGTATTCAACAGACAATATACCAACAGACAGGGGTTGTTGATTAGTTATGGAAATTCCTCTGGCTGGATATGCTTATGTAGGAGATGGCTCAAGGGCTGCCTCAAATGCCTCTGGATATTGTAGCTCTGTATTTAACCAACTGTGAGTTTGTTAGACAACTGCAGGCCTTCCTTTTCACCTCAATCCCTATATAAACACCTATTCTGGACTGACTCCAGCTGTCTTACCCTTCTCAGGGTTCACCTTGCTAACACACCTGACCACACTAGAATGTGAGCCCTTTCCTCTTTCCTGTAAACACCGTCAATTTGAACTCATTTCAGAGAGGTGTCTTCTCCAGCCAGTGGGCTTCCCCTCTGAAATGAGTCAGGTTGATCTGCACTTGAAGCTTATGTCCATTCTCTTAACTGGTCTCTCCTCACAGGCAGATGCCCTGGGGCCCTGACAATAGGCTGCCTAATGCATTTGCTTGTGTATGAAGTCAATGAAATGGGTGATGAAATATGTCAGATCTTTGAAACTTTGCCTCTCTTAATAACAAACTGCGGGCTGCTAAAGTCAGAAACTTCAAATCTTTCTATCCCCTCTCCTTTCCCAGATTAGAAACTGGGCTTTGATGGTTTTGTAGGAAACTCAAATAATCATTTATTTGGATTCTTGTTATTATGTAACCATAGATGGCAGTGAGTACCCTGAAAGATTATTTCAGCAGAATTCTTCAACTAAAGCAGTGGAGAAATCCAATAGCCCCTGGGCTTACAGCCAATTCTTATAAACCCTATCAGTCATCTCTTCTGCTTCAGAGGCCTGAGTACCTCTGTGAGAGACAAAAAGGCCCCCGAATGTGAGAAGTGCCTGCAGGCATACTGGACAGACTTGCCCTTGTTGTGGCGTCATAATGCAGTTGAGTGGTTTGGCATGCAGAAAGACTTCTTTTAGGAGCTGCTCACTAGAGTAGTTACAGATGAATGGTCCCAGCTACTTTCAAGGGTTGTTTTAAATTTTTAACTTTTTATTGTAGTAATAACTCAAAATTTCCCATTTTAACCCCATAATTCAATAGTTTTCATTACATTCACAATATTGTG
>PVIY010049407.1:0-16747 GCA_004026745.1 Myrmecophaga tridactyla | reverse complement strand
ACCCCCTTGTGGAGGGGTCCTACCCAGACACACCCAGGTTTACCCCGCACCTGGAGAGCCTCAGGCTGCAGCCACCCTGCACACAGCACCAAAACATGCCCAGGCCCCCGCCCCGAACTCACCTGCCGGCAGCCCTGCGCGAGGTAAATATCCCCCCAGGTGAGCCCCACACCTGGGATGGCCACCACCCCCCCTCCGCCGCTGGACGCCCCTCCCGCGGAGCCCCCTTTTCCCACGTGGCTGCCGTGTCCGCTCCCCCTGGGGTACTCGACCTCCGCGTCCGCCCCGGCACCCACCTCCTTCTTGACCGTGCGGAGCAGCCTCTGCCGGGTCTCCAGCTCTGTGGGGCGACACGGGGGAGCCGCCCGTCAGCCGAGGGTGGCGGCCGGGCCCAGGGCTGCCCTCCCGCCGCCCCCGCGCCGCGCGCCCCTTACCCGCCGGGCCCGAAGCCATGGCTCCGCGCGCTGCGTTCCGAGTCCCGGGCGGCGGCGGCGGCGGCGGCGGCTCCTCCTGGGCGCTGTAGCTGCAGCCGCGGCGGGGCGGGGCCGAGCGCGGGTGACGGCCGAGGGCGACAGACGTCAGGCTCCGCGGGCGGCCCTCCTCCCGCTCCGGAAAGCGGCGGCGGAGCCGCGGGAGGAGCCTCCCCGCCAAACACGCAAACAAGACTCGCGCCCTGGCTCGTGCACACAACAGCACCCGAGCCTCGGAAGGGAGCCCCTGCCGTCCACCCAGCTCCCCCCACGTCCCACCCTGTTTACATCTCTCCGGGGAGGAGAGCATTATCAGTTAAACGCCTGCCGGGGGCCAGGGCCGAGGAAGTGGAGGGCCAAGGTGTGGGGTCCTACCGAGATTATCTCAGATTTGAGATGGGTATGATATGTATTCCTCATTTGTGTAATCTGAGACTTAAATGCAATATTGGATGCAAAGCCCGTAACACAGATCCAGAGGAGAAAAAAAAAAAAAGTTGCAATCATAAATGATAGCTGCTGCAGCTACTATTATTAGTAATAATTATTATTGGTGCGAGTCTTCCATGCTATACTGGTCTCCAGCCAAGAAAGGCCATAGCTGAAGAGGTTCCCTCCCCAACATGCAGGGCATTTTTGGGGAGATGGGGTCCTCCCGGGAGCCTGCCCCCTCCCAACCTCTGCAGCAGAAGCCAGGGCAGGCTGTGGACTGTATGGGCCTAATGCTTGTTTCTTTACTAGCTCCATCACCCCTCCCCCAAGTTCCTATTTACCTAGAATGCAATTCAGGTCAACAAATATTACTGAGCACCTTCTATGGGCCCCCTCACTATGCTGGAGCTCCTGAAATGAGCAAGACAGACAAAAATCCCTGCCCTGGTGGAGCTTAGGAGGAAGACAACAAAATAAATAAGCAAATGATATGGTATGTTGGAAGTTTTGGAGAAAAACTAAACCAGGCAAGGGAAATATGGAGGGCCTGAAAGGCTGGGGTGAGCAAAGAGGAAAAGGAGTGAGCCCTGGGGATTTCTGGGGGGAAAAATGGGAACAATGCATGCAAAGTCCTCGAGGCAGGCATGTGCTCACTGAGCATGACAAAGAGCAAGGAGCCAGTGGGACTGGAGCGGTGGGAGTGATGGGTACGGTGGTGGGAGATGGACCACAGAGGAGGTGGCGGAAGGACCCATAAGGTTTTGAGGGCCACTGTAAGGATTTGTATCCTGCTGTCTATAGCTCCTCCAATATTCAGCAGCTCTTCAGAAGGCTGGCGGGCAGCTCAGAGCATGCCCCCTCCTTGTAGCAGTGATTCCAGGGTCCCCTCTTTCCCTTTGCCAGTGTCAGGGGTCTTTGCTCACAAACCACAGAAGCTGACCTTGGCTAAATTAGACAGAGGGAATAAACTGAAAGGAAACTGGGCATTTCCATAATCCATGGGAGGGTGGAGAAGTGGGATGGAACCAAGGCAGCTCTGGAATCTAGGAAGATGAGAGAATAGTCATCTGGCAAAGCCTGTGTTGTTAGGATGCCACCACTCTGGTAGAAGGAGTATCCACTTGATCCACCTGGTTAAGGTTCATGCTCCAGGAAGGGTGTATCCCATTGGCCTGGCTTGGGGCATATGCCTTCCTTTATTGCAATCCCCCCATCCCATTATCTCCAGCACGGTAACTCTGCTATGAGTCTAGAAACTGGGAAGCGGTCACTTGGCAGCAAAATAATAATAATAATAAAAACAATAACAACCACATATTGAGGACCTACCATGTACCAGGTACTATGCTATGGGTTTTGCTGGCACCACATTATTGACCCCTGCCTCCACCCCTACTCCTGTGTTTCATATGTCATAGATAAGGAAAGCCAAGCCCAGAGAGTGGAAGCCCCTTGTCTAAGCTCATCCAGCAAGTGAGCAGCAACCAGAATTCTGACCGAGGGCCCAAGTGATGGGTTCAGTGGATGGATAGAATGCACCCTTGAGTTGACTGGCGTACTTTGGAAAAACAGACCGCCAAGGACCCATACTATGGAATCTTTTTTTTTTTTTTTTTTTGCATGGGCAGGTTCCAGGAATCGAACCCGAGTCTCTGGCGTGGCAGGTAAGAATTCTGCCACTGAGCCACCGTTGCACCGCCCCAGGGAATCATTTTTTGAAACCCATGTTTTTCCTTTGCCTGCCAAGCATCAAGACTGAGAAGTTGACCAGCTGTGATCCTTCCCAGAAAACCTGGAGTTTTTACCCCCAAGATAAAGACTTGAAGGTATTCCTTTTTCGAGGGAAGAATTGGACCCTCCCTGGAGACAGAGCAGTAAAACTTCCCTGGTCCCCAAATCTTTCCCCAGGGTTTGAGAATATTCATCATCTCACCACAAGGTAGATAGAACCAGTAGAGAAGCAGCTTCCTCCTGCAGTGTCCCTTTAGCGTCCTCTAATGAGAAAGATCAGAATTGCACTCTGTGTGAAAGAAACGTTTTAAAAGGCCAGTCTAGACAAATATTGTATGATTCCACAAATGCATAATATATATAATAGGCAAATTCATAGAGTCAAAAAGTGGATTGGAGTTTTCCAGGGAGTGGAGGGTGTGTGGGGGGTGGGCAGGGGCTGGTAGAGAGTTATTTCCTAATGGGTTCTGAGTTTCTGTTTGGGGTAATAAAAATGTTTTAGGAATGGATAACGGTGATGACTGCAAAGCATCAAACGTAATTAATGCCACTGAACTATTCACTTTAGTGGTTAAAATGGCAACTTCCATGTTATAGATACTTTACCACAATAAAAAAAATTAGTCTATTATAAGGCAGCAAGGATTGAAGAATGAATGGATTTGGAGCTGAGAGGTATTACATCGATAACGGGTAAAACTCACAACCTCGCAATTAATTAATACAAGAATGAGGATAATAATAATGGCAAAATTTATTGAGCACTTAGTAATTCCCATATATTAATTCCTATAATCTACCAAAGAGACCCACGAGGTCGGCTCTTTCTCACATCTGCATTTTATAGTGAAGACCAAAGTGAAAGGTTTAGGAGGCGAAAGGGTGAGAAAGAAGGAACAGGGGGGTATTTCTGCGCCATCAGGCTGAGCTCACCGAACGCAAGATGGAGGGAGGTGAGTCCGGGCCTGGGTGATGGCGTGGGCAGTTTTTAAGCAAGGGGGTCAGGTGACATCCGGAAGGGGCGGTTCTCCGGAAGTCAGGTGTCTGGAAAGGGCGGTTCATCAGTTCCGGAAGTCAGGTGTCCGGAAGGGGCGGTCATCCAGAAGTCCGGTGTCCAGAAGGGGTGGGTCATCCGTTCCGGAAGTCAGGTGCCCGGAAGGGGCGGTTCCGGAAGTCATGTTGGGAGGGGCTACACAGCCTCTGCAGGTCCAGTTGCAGTGCCGTTCCCCGTTCCCCCGACCTAACACAGAGAAGTAAGACACCAAAGATATGAGGTAGAAAGTCAGCAGAGGCTAGACTGAATCAGAGACGCTCAACAACCTTGTTATACCGACTTGCCCCGTCAGCATTGTGTGGTGTGCCCCGAACAGCAGCTACAGTTCCTTGCTTCCCAATTCCCACCGACTGTCCCCACTTTCTTATAAAACTCCGAATTTGTCCAAATTGTGGCCCCTCCTCACCTTTACCATGCGCCTTTGGGGAGGTGCCCCTTTACCCTAAGGGCGGTGGATAAATTGGTCCAAGCCCAGCCTGGCGGTACTTTTCCCTTGCCAGTGACTGGTTTAGACATGGCCATGTGACCTAGTGCTGGCCAATGAGAATGGAGCAGAAGTTAGTGGAGGCTTCTGGGAAATTTCTCCTTCGGCCTGGAAAGAGAGAAGAGAAGACAAGCGCTTGTTCTTCCTGTGGGTGGTGGCGTGTCCAAATGTGCCCATCACCTGGGTGGGAGGGAGGAGAGCCCGAGACGCGGCCAACGCAGGAAGGAGGATAGAGCCGTGAGTACTGCAGAGCTCTGGAACCAGAGCCGAGGGTCTCCCCTCCTCCTGATTTCTTATTGTAGGAAATAACATTTCTTGAATGTGAAATCGGTTGAGTTAGAGTTTTGTTTTTCTTTGCAGATGAAATCATCTTTCTCAAACAGTTGTTCTAGGCAATGTTCTTATCTGTTTCCATGCCCATGAGTAGGAAAAGATTTTTGACCTGCTTCCTATCTTAAAAAATGAACATCTCTCTGTGTCACTGTAAATCTAGTTCATGATTTTTTTTCTATCTACAAAGGTATTTTGTAAGTATGGTTGCTCCCTACCTTATACTGTCTTCTATTATTGAGTATTTGGGTTGACTGGATCTTTTACTAACGTGAGCAAGTTTTATTCTTGGAGAACATCTTTAATTACTCCCTCATGATGTAAAACCCAACATTTAAAATTATAGCAGCTTAAGGTTAGAATAAATGGTGCTGTAGCAAAGCATGTTGTTGCCTAGTTTGGGGTTCAGGCACTGCTAATATAAAGACTCCTCATCCTCACACTCCACACAGCTGTCCACTTGCATCATGGACATGCCTGGGGAGGATGGAGCAGTTTGGGAGGTGAGGGTCTGAAAGGGGTAAAGAAGAGGACATAGTTAGTGATAGCTCCCTGTCAGAGTCTTTGGATTGGGTTATAAAGCCGTGATAGCTGGAAGCTGATAAAAATCTCAATGCTGCTCTGTCCCAGAGCTGCTGCTGGACCCTGGTAACACAGTGTCCTGGAGCTGGGGAGGACGCTCTTCTCATTGCAGTAAGTAGGAATATGTTGGCTGCAAATAGCAGAAATGTATCTAAGAAATAAGGGTTTGGTGTCACCATCTAACGAAATGATGGTGGCATCAGAGGACCATATTATGAATTTTGTGGGCCCTAAGCACCTTTTCCTTTAGTGAATTCTTCTTCCGTAAATAATATGAAAAGTTACATTTATGACTATGTTGGTATAGACAAATATAAAATAAAATAGACATTAATGTTGTATACTAAAACATTTTCCTTGACTTTAAAGTTGTTTTTCCTTAGCATATTTTTAAAAAACCTATAACATTTTCATAGGCCTCTGAAAGCATGTTGGGCCGCAAGTCTCCCCAGGCATTGATTCATTGGCTAGCAGGAGCCGTAGGAGACCCAGACTCTTACTTTCTTCATGTCAGCATCCTTTGTTATGTCTCGTATGGCTTTATGTCTCATGGCCTCAATATGGCTGCCATAAATCCAGGCATTGCATCCAGTATCATTGCTGTAAGAAGTAGGATTCTGTCAGCTCCATCTGTTTATTTGATCTGAAAGGCAAAGGCACTCTCAGAGGCTTTTTGATAGATTTCCCTTCAGATTTATTTGCCTTAACCTTCATGGACTGGGTTTTACATTTTAGCTGCTGTTTGGTTTAGACAGCAAGAGAAAGGATGTGGTTGAGGATGAAGCACAGTGAGTGCTTAAGGGCCCTTCAGTCAATAGCTTCCCAAAGGTAAATGGAGGAGACTCTTGATTTCCCTCTTTCCCTTTCATTCCGTATTCTACCCTTCAGCGATTTTTATTCTAATAACATTCACATATCATTAAATTAAGAATTAAAAGAGCACTAATCAGAAGCATTTAGAGAATTCACAGTACCATCCAACCATCACTGCTATCTAGCCTCATATCATTTTCATTGGCCCAAAAGGAAACCCCATACATGTCAAGCAGCAGTCTCAGTTTCCCCTCTCTGCAGCTCCTGGAAACTGTTAATCTTCTTTCTGTCTGTATAGATTTCCTTATTCTGGATACTTCATGAAAACAAAGGTATTCAATATATACCTTTTGTATCTGGCTTCTTTCACTTAGCATCATGTTTTCAAAGCTTCACCTATGTTGTAGCATGTATTAGTACTTCATTTCTTTTTCTTTTTAAATTTATATACCAACTTTTTTTTTCAAGATGTAAACATTCCTCATTGCATCTTTTTAAAAAAATATTTTTATTTAGAAATCTTCAAAAATTTACAGTCCATCCACAGTATACAATCAAGGCTTACAATATTATCACATATTGTATATTTATCACCATGATTATTTTTAGGATATTTGCATTACTCCAGAAAAGGAAGTAAAAAGAAAAAAGAAAAAATTCATGCATCCCATACTACTTATCCCTCCCTCTTATTGACCATTAGTATTTCAAGCTACTCAACTTTTTCACCTCTTATCCCTTGTACCATTTATGTACTTATTTTTCCTTGTTTTTTTTTACTTATCTGCCTATATCCAGGGTAAAAGGAACATCAGACACAAGATTTTCACAAACGTATGATCACATTGTGGAAACTGTACAGTTTATACAATCTTCAAGAATCAAGGCCACTGTTCAACAGTTTCAGGTACTTCCCTCTAGCACGCCAATGCACCGTAAACTAAAAAGGGGTATCTATATAATTTATAAGAATAACCTCCAGGATAACCTCCTGATTCTGTTTGAAATCTCTCGGCCACTGACACTTTATTTTGTCTCATTTCTCTCTTCCCCCTTTTGGTCAAGAAGGCTTTCTCAATCCCTTAATACTAGGTCCTGGCTCATCCCCAGAGTCCTGTCCCATACAGGGGAGATTTCTTTCTTGAATCTGCTCAGTAGTCTCTTGTAAGTGTTTACCACAGTTCCCCCTTCCATTCTTCAGTCGTTGTACTCTTAGGCCACCTCCATCCATTGCAAATCACAAACACTGCTGTCGTAAACGCCAGTGTGCAAATGTCCATTCATGTCTCCATTCTCAGTTCCTTCAGCTATACACCTAGCAATGGGGTTGTAGGATCATATGGCAACCCCACCTCCAGCCTCCTGTGGAACCACCACGCTGCCCTCCAGAGGGGCTGCACCTCTCAGCTTCCTACCAACAGTGAACAGGTACATCTCTTTCTCCACATTTTCTCTGGCACCTGTTTCTCTCTGTTCATTTTTAAAAAGTCTTATTCACACATCATACAATCCAACCTAAGTAAATAGCCATAATCTATGTGAAGTCGAGAGCATGGATTCGGTCCCACATTGCCAGGGAGATTTACGTCCCTGCGAGTCATGTCCAGTGTTGGGGCTAGGGCAGTGAGTTCACCTGCAGAGCTGGCAAGATTGCTGAAAATTAACCAAGTATGCAAACAGGCAAAGTTTCATAAAATGTAGTATGTTAATAACTCTTTTCACCAAAACACACTTAAAATAGATGAAATATGGCAGTTCTTTCCTCACTTTTCTCATCCTGATAGTTTAGGGAGATGGATTTCTGCGCCTTCAGCCTGGGAAGGGGCAGGCTGTTACTCTCCCGGCCTTACTGGTGAGAGTGCAGTACCATGCTGTTTTGACCAGTGTAGCTTTGTAGTATGCTTTAAGGTCAGGTAGTGTAAGACCTCCCACTTCATTGTTCATTCTCAAGATGTTTTAAGCTATTTGGCATACCCTGCCCTTCCAAATAATTTTTATTACTGATTTTTCTATTTCTGTGATGTTTTGAGCTGCATTAGGATTTCAGTTGGTATTGCATTGAATCTATAAATCAGTTTGGGTAGCATTGGCATCTTAACTATATTTAGTCTTCCAATCCATGTACATGGTATACCCTCCCATTTATTTAGGTCTTCCATGATTTGTTTTAAGAATTTCTCACAGTTTTCTGTGTATAGGTCTTTTGTATCTTTAGTTAAGCTCATTCCTAAGTGTTTGATTCTTTTGGTTCCTATTGTAAATGAGTTTTTTCCTTGATTTCATTCTCAGAATACTCATTACTAGTTTATGGAAACACTACTGATTTTGGGGTGTTAATCTTGCACTCTTGTCACAGCATAATAAATGCTTTACTCATTTATTAGCTCTAGTAGCTTTGCGGTAGATTTTTCAGGATTTTTAACAAATAGTATCATATCACCAGCAAACAGTAAGTTTTACTTCTTTCCAGTTTGGATGACTTTTATTTCTTTTTCTTGTCTAACTGCTGTGGCTAGAACTTCTAGCACATGTTGCCTAACAATGGTGACAGTGGGCATCTTTGTCTTGTTCCTGATCTTAGGGGGGATGCTTTCAGTTTTCCCCAGTTGATGGTGATATTAGCTGTGGGCTTTTCATATTTTCCCTTTATCATGTTGATAAAGTTCCCTTCTATTCCTATCCTTTAGTGTTTTCATTAAGAAGGGATGTTGAATTTTGTGAGATGCCATTTCTGCATCAATCGAGATGATCATGTGATGTTTCCACTTTGACTTATTGATATGGTGTATTACATTACTTGATTTTCTTGTGTTGAACCAACCTTGCATTCCTGGAATAAATCCCACTTGATCATGGTGTATAATTTTTTTAATGTGTTGCTGGATTTGATTTCCATTATTTTGTTGAGGATTTTTGCATCTATTTTCATTAAAGATATTGGTCTGTAATTTTCTTTTCTTGTAGTATTGTTGTCTGGCTTTGATATGACTATGACTTCATATGGTAACATATGATACGGAGTCTGTAGCTTCATACAATGAGATAGGGAGTTTTCCCTTCTCTTTAGTTTTTTTTTGAAGAGCTTGAGCAGCATTGTTACTAATTTTTTTTTGAATGTTTGCTAGAATTCACATGTAAAACCATCTGTTTCTGGACTTTTCTTTTTGGGGGAGCTTCTTGATGACTGATTCAATCTCATAACTTGTAATTGGTTTGCTGAGTTCATCTATTTCTTCTCGAGTCAATGTTGGTTGTTCATACCTTTCTAAGAAGTTGAACATTTCATCTGTGCTGTCTAGTTTATTAGCATATAGTTGCTCATGGTATCTTCTCATTACCTCCTTTATTTCTGCAAAGTCACTGGTTATGTCCCCTCTTCCATTTCTGATTTCATTTATTTGCATTCTGTCTCTCGTGCTTTTTTTTTTTTTGTCAGCCTAGCTAAGTGTCCATTGATTTTATTGATTTTCTCAAAGAATCAACTCTTGGTTTTGTTGATTTTCTTCTGTTGGTTTTTTTTTGGGGGGGTGCATGGTCTGAGAATCGAACCTGGGTCTCCTGCATGTAAGGCGAGTACTGAACCACCCATGCGCCCTCTTATTTTTTAATATAGGCATTTAAGGTAATAAATTTCTCTCTTAGCACAGCCTTTATGTATCCCATCAATTTTAATATGCTGTGTTTTCGTTTTAATTTGCCTTGAGATATTTGCTGATCTTGGGCCCAGTTAATGGACATCTTTCCAATATTGGGCCATAAACTCCCCCAGAATTGAAAGCCACTTGTGATACTACAACCTCCACTAGCACACCTCACCCCAAACCCACAGCTTGTCCCATATGATAATCTAACCATCTCCACTGCCCTTCAAACTCCCAGACCCTTTACCTTTCCATACATATTTGCTTTAAAGTATCCAAATCCTTGCCTCCTGCTGGGAATCTACCAGCCTGTACTCTTGGATTACACGAGGGCACAAGTCCACAGGTACCTCTCATTCTGCTTGTGCTCCTCACCCACAGGATGAGCCACCAAAGCTGATCATGCTTCCTGTCCATCTTCATGGCACTCCTTTCTCTGTCATGTATTAAGGTCTTGGTTTCCCATGGTGTCACACCTGACTTCCTCCCAGACTCAAATTTAAACCCTATTTTAGCTAATTAAAAATAAGTGGTACAGGGAGTAGGGTGTGTTGGTCACCACCATGAGAATTAGGCATAATGCCTTTTGGCTGCTCTTAGCTTATTTACTAACTGGCTTTGACAGACCTGGGAAGGGTCTGTGGCTTGATGACAAGCATTTGCACTGCTTTGCACTGCTGCCTGTTGCTCGTGTCTGGTGTTGCCAAAACTCCCAATCCTAAATTGTGACTGTCACAGATTTTATCCTCCTTGGAATCTGCAAACTGTTAGCACTAGTATATCAAGAGGGGAAACCTTGGTTTCCAGTGCTCCCCAAAATAGGCACAACTAGTCTGAGTTGTATTGGCTAATATGCAAAGGTCCCGTTGACTCCATGGAATTGGCATATAGATAAGAGACAACAGTGTCCACCCTGGTGCTGGGGCTCCTGGGACAAGGAGCCACGTGGGAGTTAAGAGATTTGACCCCACAACAGCTGGGAGACTGCTAGGGACCAACCACTGTATCTGTGTACCATGCACCAGAGGCTGTTTATATATACATGGGTTCCACTGTGCAAGAGGGGCAACCCCTCCACAGGGAGTACAATGTTTCACCCATAGAAGATGGTGTCCCTAGGGCCTGTGGTGCCTTTATGGCTATTGCTTTCTCTGTTACATGGCTTTTGACACCTAAATCTACGTGTTATTGTGGGCCCAGTCCCTGGAATGGTGACTAAAGGCTTATCGGCAAGACAGAGGGCCAAGCCATGGTGCTGGCTCCCCTGCTATGACTACAGGGGGTGTCTCAAAATTACCAAAAAAAAAAAAAGTAAAGCACTTATACAGTGTGCTTGCACCTTACTAAGCCCTGCTGCCTATCAGCATGTCAAGGCCTTAATAATGTACTCTGCAGGCTGAGGGATCTCCCTAATGATTCGCCACTATCGTGCTAGTGGAAGTAGACCCCAACCCAGATGTGCTGCTTTGAAATTATATACCCCAGAAAAGTCATGTTTTCTTTCCTAATCCAGTCTTGTGGGGAAAGACCTATTGTTTAGGGTGAAAACTTTGATTGGATTGTTTCGTGAAGATATGACACACCCAGTTATGGATGTGGACTTTTGATTGGATTGTTCCCATGGAGATGTGCCACACCTGATTGTGGGTGTGACCTTTTCATTAGTTGGAGATGTGACTCTACCCATATGGTGGGTCTTGATTAGTTTACTGGAGTCCATTAAAAGGGGAAACAGTTTGGAGGAAACTTAGATGCTTGGAGAACACTTGCTTCAGAAGTGACAGTGACACAGACTCAGACATTTGGAGATCCTAGGAGTGCCAAGGGAGATGCTTGGAGTGCCAGCAGAGAGGCTAGACGTCTAGACACAGACATTTGGAGATTCAGAGCCCAACAGATGTATACCCTCTGCCTTCTCATGAGATGCTGAGCAAGCCAGAACCGGAGTTATATCCCGGAGGAGTTAAGTGAAGCTCAAGAGATGCTTAGAGAGGAAATCACTGGCATCAGAAGCTGGAAACAGTGGAACTGGGAACAAGGACCAGCAGATGCCAGCCATGTGCCTTCCCATGTGACAGATGGCAGCCTTCCTTGAGTCAAGGTATGTTTCTCTGGATGCCTTAGTTTGGGCATTTCTATGGCCTTAGAACTGTAAACTTGTAACTTATTAAATTCCCTCTTTAAAAGCCATGACATTTCTGGTGTATTACATTCCAGCAGCATTTAGCAAACCAGAACACCAGATGAAGCCAATTGGGACACCCTAGAGAAAGAGGCAATTTGGTAAGCTCAGGGTTACAATGTGGAACCCAAATTGAAAACTGAAGTTCAAAACTTTACTTGATTGGAAATTCAAACCATACTTGAAGGTTTTGTTCAGGGGGACAAGGAGAAAGGGGCAGAATGATCACTGAAAGTCTTTAATAGGTGATCTTAGTTGCTACTCTTATCCCAGAAAATGGGGCAGTTGGCCGGTTTGCTAGCTGCCAGAATGCGATATACCAGAAACGGAATGACTTTTAAAAAGGGAAATTTAATAAGCTGCATGTTTATAGTTCTAAAGCCATAGAAATGTCCATATTAAAGCAGGGCTATAGAAATGTCCAATCTAAGGTATCCAGGGAAAGATACCTTGGTTCAAGAAGGCCGAGGACTGTTCAGGGATTCTCTCTCAACTGGGAAGGCATGTGGTGAACATGGCGACATCTGCCAGCTTCCTCGCCAGGCTTCTTGTTTCGTGAAGCTCCCCCGGAGCGTTTTCCTTCTTCATCTCCAGAGTTCTCTGACTGTGTGGGTTCTCATGGCTCTCTCCAAAATGTTTTCTCTTTTAAAGGATTCCAGTAAACTAATCAAGACCCACCTGGAATGGGTGGAATCACATCTCCCTCTAATGAGAGGGTAATGTCCACAATTGGGTGTGTCACATGTTTGTAGAGATCATGTAATCAAGTTTCCAACTTACAGTACTGAATAGGGGCGAAAAGAAGTGACTGCTTCCACAAGATTGATCAGGATTAAAACATGGCTTTTTCTAGGTTGCATAATCCTTTCAAACCAGCACACCCAGTATCACTAAAAATTCCATGCCCTTTCCCTATTGACTTGGATATTTATGGCATTTTTTAAAAAAAAGACATACCTGTCCATAGCAGGTATTATAGCCTAGCAGTTGCCCACTGACAACAATCAATGCAGTCCAATTGTCCCTTAGAAAGATTGGGAGGGTGCAGCGGGCATAGCTTTTCTTTGAGCATCCAGACAAAAGAGACCCGCGCCTGGGTCTCAAACCCTGAAGAGGGTCCCTTTGACACTGAGTCATGGAAAATTTTCTTACAGGGGACCCTCTCCTCACAAATTACCGGGCATCATGGCTCACCCTTTTTGGCATGGCTCATCCTGTCTGCAAGGCTACGGATAGGGAGACGCTATTAGCAGGACGTGAGGGGAACTCTCGTAAGAGTCACAGATACTTGCTTCTCAGGCCCAGGAGGTCACCCTAAGGAGGGCCATATGGCTTCTCCTCCTTCTGCGTATGCGGGGTCCAGTCACACCCTCTTGGGAGTTGTGACTACTGGGATGATTCTTATTAAACAGCTGTTTCTATTGGGGATACCTTTTGCTCTCACTTTTCTCATTACATGTATGTTTTTACATATTTGTGTGTGTGTGTGTTTACATAATACAACGTGGTTCTAGCTGTATACAGGCAACTTTGTAATTTATTTTGTTCATTCAAAATTAGATTTTATTTTCCTGTGCTGGTTTGCAGTCCTGATAATTACCATCTTGAACAATTAAATGGTACATCATGTTTTTGAGGAATCTAAATTTACTAAATCACTTCCCAGTTGTTGAACATTGGAGTAATTTATGTTTTTAGTCTTATGTATTTATCACTGCCGTAGATATGTTTATGCATGCAGTGTTTTCTTCTCTTAAATTCTTTTTTTAAGGTATCATGTCTTTTCTTTACATGACAGGTGAAAAAACTGAATTCACTGGTATCTGAAAAGAAGTCAGCTCTAGCCCAAGTTATAAAATAACGCAACAGTTGTGTCAGAAATGTCAAGTAAGTGATTTTGATTCTGTGAAACTTTTAGTATACTATCTTGTTCAGATGCACTGGTTATAATCCTGAATATTTTACTTGGTCCATATATAGATAATAGATTACTATTATTATTGTTATCATTATATTGGTATGATTCGGCAAAAGAGAGTAAAAATGTGGCATATAAGGGTTTTTGTTTAATTCGTGCTGTGTATTTAGTCACAAATTATTTAGGGAGAAGAAAAGGAGAAGACAGAGTTTAAGCTGAAATCCACAGGTGCAGCCAGATGAGATTTTTGCTTTAAATCATATGCATGTCAGAGCTGTAAATATGAAGTCACATTCTTCTGTGACCAGACAGAAGCCTAGAGTCTGTCAAGGAGTGGTGACAAGTTAACTTGAGACTGATGAATTTGCTGGGTGGCTGACTAGGGGCAACTGTGGTAATTTATGATAAGTGATGAAATACCATTACTTGGAAACTAATTCTAATCACTGCTTTAAAGATAAACTTTCAGAAGGTAAATGCCCTCCACAAATCCAGATCAGATGGCCTTGGCCATTTGACTCTTTCCTGTTTGCTCTACATTCATTATTGATCCCTCTAAGTGAATTTTTTCATTTGGGGTATTTTATGTTCAGATCTAAAATTTCCATTAGCATGTTTTCTTTATTTTTTTTTTAAGGGCTTGAAAACCGTGATTTTATTATTACACTTAAAAATAACCCCCTCATGAATTGGTCATCTGCCAAATGCCAGTTTGTCTGCAGAGCCACAGCACAGAGCATAAAACAGTTAAGAAGCTTGTTTTCACTATTTCTATTTCTGCTGATTACTTTTACCTCTCCATTCATTTCAAGAGAATTTACTTTATCTCATTGGTCATAGATAGAAGAGCTGCTTTGTCTAATAATTCCTTCTCTTCTCTGGTTAGTTTGGGACTGCTTCTGTTGATTGCATTTCCTCTTAAGAATAAGTCAGATTTTTCTAGTTCTTTGCATGCTATGTTGCATTATTTTGGATGATATCTTTGTTAGTGTTTTTGTTGGGTTGTGAGACTCATTCCAGATTGTTTTGGCTAGCGGGAGTCCTTTGTGATTCCATATGAATCAGAAGATTGACTTTTCCAGTTCTGCAAAAAAGCCTGCTGTAATTTTAATAGGTATTACTTTGAATCTGCAGATCACCTTCAGTGTTATTGACATCTTAGCAGTATTAAAATTTCCTTTCTCTGAACAATAGACGTCTTGCCGTTTATTTAGGAATTTAATTAATTTCAACAGTGTATTATAATTTTCAGTGTTTAAGTCTTTCACCTCTTGGTTAAATTTATTCTTAGGAATTTTATTCCTTTTGATGCTATTGTTTGTGAATGGAAATGATTTTTTTTCAAAAATATTCTAACGTTTATTTAACACATCATGCAATTTCATCTTCTTATTTTTTTTTAATAATTGGAGTTAACTGGATTTTGCATTTCAACTTTTTTTTTTTTAATTTGCATATGGGCAGGAGGCACCAGGTATCGAACACCAGACCTCCAGCACGGCAGGTCGGAGCTCTGCCTGCTGAGCCACGGCAGCCGCCCTGGAAATGATTTTTAAATGTCCATTTTGGATTGTTTTTTGCTTATATGTAGAAACACAACATTTTTCTTACACCATGCAACAAAACAAACCCCGCACTCCACCCAAAATGAAAATCTAGCACTGTATAACTGAACTCTGATTAAAGGATATTGATGAGGGCATCTGAGAGGACCTAGCCACAGTCACACATTTACAGAACAAAGTCAGGGAATAGCATCCCAGAAAATAAAGGGCCATCAAACTCAGTCAATTTATTGTCTCACCTTGTCTTTTAAGGAAAGACAGATTCCCCATTCAGTCACTCACAAGCTCATCAGACAATGACATGCACAGCACCTATTAGTTTTATTCATGTTCTGAAAGTAACATATCCCATGCCTCTCACACTCATTACAGCCCAGATGCAAACCCACAAAACTGCCACTTCCCTCTGGGGGGACCCCCAACAATGTGCTTTGGAATTGGCAAAACCGGCTGTTTCCCAACTATGCCAAATGTCCCAAAGTGGACGGATTTTAAATTAGAGTCCTTGGCTCCCTCTGAATAAGCCTCTGTTCTAGTTTGCTAGTTGCTGGAATGCAACACACCAGAGACAGATTGGCTTTTAATAAAAGGAGATTTATTTTGTTAGTTCTGCAGAGGAAAGGCAGCTAACTTTCAACTGAGATTCTTTCTTACATGGGAAGGCACAGGTTGATCTCTGCTGGCCTTTTCTCCAGGCCTCTGGGTTCCAACAACTTTCCCTGGGGTGATTTCTTTCTGCATGTCCTAAGGCCTGGGCTGAGCTGCGAGTGCTGAGATGAGGTATGCTGAGCTGCTTGGGCTGTGCTATGTTGAGTCTCTCATTTGAGCACCAGCCAATTAAATCAAACATTCATTGCAGCAGGCACGCCTCCTAGCTGACTGCAGATGTAATCAGCAACAGATGAGGTTCACATGCCATTGTCCACAGCAGTAGAACTAGGCACCTTCCCCTAGCCAAGCTGACACCTGAATTAACTACCACAGCGTCTTTGGCAAAGACCTATGGGCAAACACTGGCTCCCTATGTGTTTTCTGACTAAGAGTTTTTGGGCTTTGGAATAAGAGGTTCTCCTTGTCTGCTGCACATAGACCCCGTTAAAAGAAGATCCTGGCTGCTTATTGGGCTCTTTAAAAATGGAGGTGGTGACAGCGCCACACCCCATCAGCCTCTGTGAGATAGTTTCTAGCATGGCCACTGAAGGTGCACTGTAAATAGAGAGGGTAAAACCAGACAAACACAGTCCATACAAATTATATAAAGATATGACTTCCCCCACACTCAGCCCCTTGCCCGCAGATCTTGAGATGCTGTAGATGGCAACTCATACGCCCCTTCTCTAGCCAACTGGAGAGCCCCTTGGGAACAACTGTCTGACATGGAAAGGGAGTTGACATATCATACTGAGGGCTATGCCTGAATGAGTAATGGGGTAGGCAGAAACTCACCCATCCCACTTACTATAATTCCTTTGTTCTACTCACCTGCCCACAACAATTCTCTAATATAGTCCTTTCCTCCTCAAAACAGCTAAGAGTTATTAATGT
>PVIY010049406.1:0-16752 GCA_004026745.1 Myrmecophaga tridactyla | reverse complement strand
AATTTTTAAAACTTTTTAAAGTTGAATAATATAACATATATATAAAGCAAAGTAAGAAAAAAGCAATAATTTTCAAAGTACGCTTCAACAAGTAGCTACAGAACATAACTCAGAGTTTGTCATGGGCTACCATACCATCATCTCAGATTTTTCCTTCTAGCTGCTCCAGAACACTGGAAGCTAGAAGAAATAAATATTTTTTTTATCATCACAATTGACTTTTTTTTCTTTTTAGAAAAAAATAACAAATATACAAAAAAGCAGTACGTCTCAAAGCACAGCACAACAATTAGTTATGGAAAAGATTTCAGAGTTTGGTATGGGTCACAATTCCACAATTTTAGGTTTTTACTTCTAGCTGCTCTAAGATACTGGGGACTAAAAGAAATATCAATATAATGATTCAGCAATACTACTCATTTGTTAAACCCTACTTTTTCTGTATAACTCCACCATTATGGAATATGTTTTTCAATTATATAAATAGTATAAACAATTTAACTGGGAAGGGGGTATATAATACATCTTCCAATCTGGAACTTTTAAAAATGAAAGAGGCTGTTAATGGATACACTGGGACAACTTGGGCTACACCAATCTGTCCCTAAACCTGGGATGTATGGTCATCTAGCTTTAACTCTCCTCATGCCTGAGCTCACTGGTCTCATTCATAGTGTTTATAGGGTCTGTCCATGTCATAGATGGATGTCTCGAAAAGGGTTCGACAAATTGAGGCTCATGAGCAAAATCTTGGCTGCGGTCAGTTTTTGAATGTTTTGCAGGCTAAGAATGATTTTCATATTTTTAAATGGTTGGAAATAAGTGAAAAGAATAATATTTTGTGATACATGAAAATTCCACGGAATTCAAATTTCGGTGTCCATAAATCAAGTTTTATTGGTTCATAGTCATGCTCGTTTGTTTAAGTCCTGTCTCTGGCTGCTTAGAGAGGAATAATTGCAATAGAGACCGCAAGTCTGGTGAATCCTAAAATTTTACCATTTGGCTCTTACAGAAAACGTTTGCCAACCCCTGGTCTAGATGGTTGCTTTTAACAGCTGCAGAGTTTTCTATAGTATGGCTCTACCACATTCACTTCCCTGATGGGGGCTCCTTGTTTGTCCCCAACTTACCCCTTGTAAACCAGAGGGAGAATTTCTCTGGGATATTTGATGTGCAAGACAGCTAGCTGGCTCAGGGGTGGATACACACAGCAAACTCAATTTTCCTACCCTCTGTCCAGATGTTCTCCAAAGGATCTGTACTATATGATGCTTCATCAAGCAGTGCTGAGGTATCCCCTTCTCTCCATACCATTCATTCATGCATTCATTTTATTCAACAAGTATTAATCGAGCACTGTGATGAGTGGGTTCAAAGGTCAACTTGGCCAAGTGATGGAGCCCAGTTGTCTTATCAGGCAAGCACTGGCCTAACCATTACTACGAGGATAGTTCATAACTGGTTGATAAGCCAGAGGACTGGTTTACTAAATCATCAGTCAGTTGACTGCTTCTGTGACTGGTTACATCTAAGACCAACTAAGGGTGTGTCTTCCACACTGAGAGAATCCAATCAGTTGGAGTTGATTCAACCAGATGAAGACTTTTTTTTTTCAAGTGTGCTAAAATTTTAATACCAAACAAGCTCTGAAAGACAAACCGACAAGTTTTAGGGATGTTTTATTTAGAAAAACATAGACACCACTAAAACCACAAGAAATCCTTGGCATTTACTTTTTCTTTCTTTTAAATGCCACACCAATTAGCTATAAGACAGTTCTAGATAATGAAAGTATTTACACATTGAATACAAAATAAATATAAAATAACTGAAAAACAAATAATTTATCCATTGATTCATTTTGCATTCCCCTTGTTCATTTTCTGGTTCAACTTTCTTTGCCTTTTGTATATCCTTTTTTTCCTTGCTTTCAAATCGACTTTGGGCTCTGGTTTTACCCACTGTATTTCTATGGGTTTTTCCTCGGCTGGTATAGCAAAAACATCTTCAGTGGGATCATGTGGAAGAATAGTCTTTGGTTCTTTCTTTCTCAGTTTCTGCACATCTTTCACTTGTTGTTTCTCTTTATACTTTGCAGCTGTGATGGATCTCACTATACTCCGATGCATGTTTGGTGACTGGTAATGAGGATTTTCATATAAAGTTGGTCCTCTAAAACTTCCCTGGAATATCTTTATGAGATTTAAGACAAAATGAGGTCCTATTTCTACAAGAGCATCATCTTCTATAATCTGAAAGTTCTGAAACCATATTCTATTATCCAAAATGGTGAAAGTAAACATGTGGTCCACAAATGGTTGGCTTTTGGGGTGATACCGTGGTGCACAAAAAATCTGAATTGAGTTCTTTTAACAAAGAATAATGTGGTAATTCATCAAAAACAGGGTCAAAACACAAAAGAGGCCAAGAGCCTTTCAAACAGTTTCCAGTCAGCTTTAGTTCAGCTACGGTATGAATATTTTGAACAAGAAATTTAGCAGATGGCCCATGAGGTGAATTTGAAAGCCACATATAGAGATCTTGCTTTTTCTTGGCTTCAAAATAAATACATTTATTACAGTTTTTCATTTCACAGACCTCATTAATAACAAATAATTTATCTTTACGATCCATTTTAGTATCTGGTTTAGAATGAGGCATCAGCATTCTTAAGTCTTGCATTAAATGTCTTATTCTGAAATTTATTCCTCTGGAAGAAAAGATGAGAATCCGTTCCTTATTTTTCCATGTGCCCTTGCACACAGGGCCTAGGATACGGCCTCTCTCTTCATCCTCCACCTCCTCTGCCACGTCTCGTGGCTTAGCCGGTGACTCGGCATCTTTTTCCTTTCTTTTCGGCCTCTTGGCCTAGATCAGCCACCCCACCACGCCGTTTTCTCTTGACCACCACCATCTTGCCTCCAGATGAAGACTTTTAAGGAAGAGGGGAAAATTTTCACTTCTACAGCCAGCCAGCCTCCTTTGTGGAGTTCATTGACGGCTGTCATTGGACTTGCCAGCCTTGCCGCCTGCCTAATGGATTTTGTACTCTCGCCTCTCCACAATAGCATGAGACATTTTTATAAATCTCATATTTACAGCTCTCTCCTGTTGGTTCTGTTTCTCTAAAGAACCCTGACTAACAGAAGGACCTACTAAGTGATACAGCAAAGAAACAAAGAAAATTTCTTGCCCTCTTAGAGCCTTCGATTGCCAGCACTGTTTGTATTCATGTGGCTTTACGAGGCTCAGAGACCATTCCCCGCACTTTATGGAAATAGCTGTTTAAACCCTCACAATCTTGTGACGTTGATAATATTGTCACCATTTTCCAAATGAGCAAACCAGCCCAGAAACGCCAGGGTGGGTTTGAACTCAAGTTCAGACCGATTACCACATCTGGGCTCTTAAACTTGTTGCCTTCCTGCCTCTCAGCACAGCTTTGCCAACACTCCGCCTTTCTCATTTTCACCTTCCTAATTTTTTGCCATTCTGATGAGTGTAAAATCTCATGCTGCCGCTTTAATTTGAATTTCTCTGATCTCTAGCACGTTTGAATATTCCTAGTCTGGGCTCTTCACTCTTTACCTTAAGTTGCTTCTTGAAATCAAGCCGGTATATTTTCTAAACAAGGTGGAAAAAAAATTTTTAGCAAAGACATTTGCAGAGGTTAGAAGCCCTCCTTTATTGCGAGGGGAGGCTCATCTTCTAGGAGGGGGACACAGGTCTTGCTGTGATGTGCTTAAGCCAGACCAACCAGGGTCAAAGTTCAAGCCACTCACCTGCCACGTGACCTTGGCACATCACTAACTGCTCTGGGCCTCTATTCCCTCCTCTGGGTAATGGGATGATAATGGTATCTGCCTCCTAGACTCATGGGAGAGACAAAGTGCTTGGCACACAGGAGTTTCTCAGGCAACGTTAGCTGCCATCATGGACCACATCAGCACCCAGGAGAAAGTGCTGTCTTCTCACAGGGCTCCTTCCCCTTTTGTGTAGGACACACACCCTTCTGGCAGTCTGGTGAAGCTGTGGACTCCTAATCGGAACGATATATGTATATATTTTTAAATACCAGAAAACACCAAATAAACGCAAACATTCCTATTTTGATCATTCCGTTCTACATATATAATCAGTAATTCACAATATCATCACATAGTTGCATATTCATCATCATAATCATTTCTTGGAACATTTGCATCTATTCAGAAAAAGAGATAAAACGAAAACAGAAAAAAAAATTTATACATACCATACCCCTAACCCCTCCCTTTCATTGATCATTAGCATTTCAAACTAAATTTATTTTAACATTTGTTCCCCCTATTATTTATTTTTATTCCATATGTTCTACTCGTCTGTTGACAAGGTAGATAAAAGGAGCATCAGACACAAGGTTTTCACAATCACACAGTCACATTGTGAAAGCTATATCATTATACAATCATCTTCAAGAAACGTGGGTACTGGAACACAGCTCCACATTTTCTCCACTACATCTTGAATAACAAGGTGATATCTACTTAATGCGTAAGAATAACCTCCAGGATAACCTCTCGACTCTGTTTGGAATCTCTCAGCCATTGACACTTTGTCTCATTTTACTCTATCCCCCTTTTGGTCGACAAGGTTTTCTCAATCCCTTGATGCTGAGTCTCAGCTCATTCTAGGATTTCTGTCCCATGTTGCCAGGAAGGTCCACACCCCTGGGAGTCATGTCCCACGTAGACAGGGGGAGGGTGGTGAGTTTGCTTGTTGTGTTGGCTGGAGAGAGAAGCCACATCTGAGCAACAAAAGAGCTTCTCTTGGGGGTGACTCTTAGGCCTAATTTTAAGTAAGCTTGACCTATCCTTTGTGGGGTTAAGTTTCATATGAACAAACCCCAAGACTGGGGGCTCAGCCTATAGCTTTGGTTGTCCACACTGCTTGTGAGAATATCAAGAATTCAACTTGGGGAAGTTGAGTTTTCCCCCATTCTCACCATTCCCCGAAGGGGACTTTGCAAATACTTTTTTATTCACTAGAACAATATTTTAAATGCATATGATTAAATACGTGGGAATACAAAGGAAACCAATTACATCAAAGCACCAAACCACTTTGTGATATAGTAACTCAAGTGTTCTTTACTGGGAATTAAATACCATCAGGTCGACTCACTGCCTTAATTTAAAAACGGTGATTAATGTAAAGGATATTTGGAGATCTCTGTCAAATCGATGTGAAAATACCTGTAACTTCTTCTTGGGACAGAGTCACAATGAGGCTGTGGCTTGTTGCCTAACTTCATAAGGGAAGCAGATGCTAAATTTCAGTTAGAAAGGAGTGAAAAGAAAGATGTAATTTTTCCCCCATCCAAGTTTAAGGAACCCCTGAATTGTATACATGAAAGGGACGGTGGGCCCCAGGTGAGAAGCCTGAATCAGAGGTGCTCAGTCCTTGATCGTTCTTATTAGTAGAAAAACGGGTTCCCTCCTCATAGCCCTAGGATGGTTCTCGATTTGTTCCAGGAGAGGGAACTTCCTTCCCAGAATCTATTAAATCGCTTCCTCCAATAGAGCAAAGAAAATAGTTATCACCACTCACTGACCTCTCATTTCCTGCTCCCCAGGCAAAGAAGTGTCTGGTTGCTTTGTGTGTCATGAAACTGACTTAATCAGGTGGACAGTCAGCAAGCCAGGTCATCCTCCGGCAAAGTGGTGCCCGCGTGTCACAGAGATAGACACGTTTAAAATGCCTCGGAAGGGTGGGCAATGGTGGCGCAGTGGCAGAGTTCTCACCTCCCGTGCCGGAGACCCAGGCTCGATTCCCGGGGCCTGCCCATGTGAAATAAATAAATAAATAAAAGGCCCTGGCAGCTTGGCAATGGGCATATATGTGGAAAACCAGCGAGTAGGTCAGTAATTTCTGCTTTCGAAAAACCGGCTTGGTGGGTCCCAGAGCCCTCGGTTTAAAGAGGGGCTTTTGCAGTTTCTCATTTTCAAGACAAGAGGGTGTTAATAAAATCAAGGGGTGCAGGGGCCAACCTCCAGGGTTTCCAACCTGTTGAATCAAAGCAACTTTGAAAATGTTATTTTCCCAAAAAGAAGGATGAAATTTGAGCACAACTTGAAAGAGCCCAAATGATGCAGTTTTTTGTGAGAGCGCCTACCGTGTATGTTGGGGGATGTGTATTTTGGGGTGGGTATGATTAAGGGTGTGTGTGTGTGTGTGTGTGTGTGTGTGTGTGTGTGTATGGGAAGAATGGGTTTAGACTGTCAAAATACAGAAGGAAATCTTGATGTCAATTCCTGTGTCGTCTCTTCTTTTTTATTATTTTATTATTATTATTGACAAACCAAAACAACATACAAACATTCCATATATGGTGTTCAATCAGTGGCTCACAATATCATCACATAGTAGTATATTCATCACCGTGATCATTTTTTAGAATGTTTGCATCACTCCAGAAAAAACTCACACACACCATACCCCTCTCATTGACCATTAGTATTTCCAGCTACCCAGTGTATTTTAACCTCTGTTCCCCCTATTTTTTTTCTATACCCCTTACCACTCCCTTTCACTGATCTCTAGAAAGTTTAAGCAAGAGCTCAGGGGTGGTCCTTGCCGGTGGAGCAAGTCTCATACCAAGGATGTTTGCACGAGCCTTGGCACTCTTGTGTGAGGCCTCCTGAGGAGAGCCAGGGCTTCCGGGCCCCCTTTCGGCCCTCCTGGAGAGTCCCAGGAAGGTTTAACCAGCTGTGTGTTCTGCTTTTGTTTGCTTCTGCCCCATAAGCTGAGGGTCTCCTCTCCATACACACAACCACATCCCACACTGGGTCCCAGAGTCTACTTCATGTCTTCTCAGGTGGTTCGTGATAGACCCAGAGAAAAGTGGGATTAAGGTAAAAGTTGATCAACAGAGGGATAAATGAAAAAGAGAAATAATCTAAAACTAGTGTAGCAATAGAGTAACAATCTAGAGAGAATCTGGGGCTGGGTATATGAGTGTTTACTGTAATCTTCTAACTGTACTGAAGGAAAATTTTCAGAATAAACTTTGGGGAAGTGGGGGAAGAGATCCAATCAATAAAGGACATTGTCCGAAGAGTCTCCAATTTTGATGTAGCTGGGATCATTTTCTTCTAGTTCAATAATAAAAAATAAGTGATTCAAGAATGATTAGCATAATTAATTGGATTCTAAGAATGGAGCGAAGAAGTGTATTCCTGACGTTTTGATCCTGCCACCGTGTTGCTTGCTCTTTGTGGGTGAAGCAAAATGGTGGCCAATTTGGGGCTGAAGCTGGAACAAGGAATGGCCTTGTTCCCCCTGGGGCAGCTCCTGGCACATAGTAGGTGATCTGTAAGTGTCAGGGACAAATGACCAGCAATATTGCATACTTTACTGATTTTTGCATTACATGTTTGCTCCTTCCCCTCCTCCCATACTGGAATGTCACCTCCATGAGGACAGGGCCAGGGCTTGTTCACTGCAGTGTCCCTAGCATTACCACAGGGCCTGGCACATAGTAGGTGCTTGATGAACATCTGAGGAGTGAATGAACGCATGTCCACTCTCCTGCACAGAATTAAGTATACTCCCTGCTGCTTCTAGAGACCCCTTGCCCTGTTGCTCCTTTATTTCAACAAACATTATTGAGAGCTACTGTTTGCCCAACACTCTGCTGGGAATTTGAAGTTCTTTGACTTTCAATGATGGCAACTCTTTGGAGGGAAAAAGGCTCCCCTCCAGAAAAGATGAAACAGAACCGAGATGTGTGTGTTTTTCACTTGGAAGGAGCACTAGCAGCCCACCTGGTCCTAAGTCCTCGCTGTGCAGGTGTGGAAATGAAAGCCCACCCTTCCCAGTGAGGGGCAGGACTGGACCAGGTGAATCTCCTGACTTCTGATCTGGCTCCCGTTCCACTCTTTTTTTTTTTTTTTCTTTTCTTTTTTGGCTTTTAAAAAGGGGGGATTTTATAAGGTGCTAGTTTCCAGGTCTAAGACTGTGAAATTGTCCAAATTAAAACAAGTCTATAGAAATGTCCTGTCTAAGGCATCCAGGGAAAGATGGTTCAAGAAGGGTGATGAAGTTCAGGGTCTCTCTCTCAACTGGAAAGGCACATGGCGAACACGGCAGCATCTGCTACCATCCTCTCCAGGCCGCTTGCTTCACAAAGCTCCCCCAGAGGCATTTTCCTTCTTCATCTCCAGTGATCACTGGCTGGGGGACTCTCTGCTTCTAGGGGCTACATCGTTCTTGTCATTCTCTGCTCTTGGAATCCCTTGCGTTGTGGCACTCGACCATATAATACCTCGAGAGTATCTAAAGAGGAGATATAGCAGCACAGTGATTGCCCTGGGGAGCTCGGAGAAAGGTCACTCAGCTGAGCCTCCCAGGGAGGGTAGGATTGGGGGGGGCGGAGCGCATGCCCACTCATGGAAAAGCAGGCTGGGGGGGCGCTGGAAAGGCAGGCTGGGGGAGGGGCTTTTTAGGGCCCACCCCCAGCCCCGGGCACCTGTGGGGCGATATACCCCTCCCTAGATGGAATAAATAGACTCTTCCCTGCTTCTGCTCTCACCGCCTCAGGCCATTTCAGCACAGCAGCCGGGGCTGGGGCTGGGGGTGGGCCCTAAAGAGCCACTGTGTGGGGACGCCCTAAAAAGTCGCTGTTTCCCTCTGTTGGTGATGTTTCCCCTCGGCTGGTTCACTGAGAAATTCTCCGTGGCTTCACTGGCAAGTTCACCCACCTACGCGCTGGCCCGGCTGCTCTCACTTCCTTTGGACTCTGCCTGGAGAAGGGGGGCAGAGTAGGTTTCTGGGAACCCCAGCCAAGAGAGCATGAGGGCTCCTGGGTTTCCCAGCGTCTTTCCTTTCTTCAGCCCCGACACGGCCTCTCCAATGCTGAGCTTTGAGGCCCCAGAACCCAGCCTGACCCTTGTTTGGCCAATGGGGGGCAATTCACCCCCATTGGGAGGGTGCCACCGGGGGTGGGAGGGCGGGGAATGGAGAGGAGCTGACACCTACCTGTGCTTTCTGGCACGGGGGTGACTCGGGAGACTGCACTGGAGGGGAAGATAGGAGGCTGACCTTTCATTTATGCTGTTGGATCTGCTTTGGGATAAATTCTTCCCAGGAGAAGAGAATGCTGCAGAGCCTGAGGCCGTGGGGATTCCGGGCAGTGACCTGGTAAGTGGTCTGGTCCACCGAAAAGGGAGAGGAGAGTGGACTGCCGGGGCCCGCATGCCCCATGGAGCAGAGGAGAGTGGACTGCCAGGGTCCCCAGCCCCATGGAGCGGAAACCAGATACTTTCCATCAGAATCCCGAAACCTCAGATCTAGGAGGGAAGAGGGGCTAAATGAGTGTGACTGATGGGTCTGGCTCTTGGGGGACTTACAGAACACAAGGAGCAAAAGGAGCACTTCTTGTTTCTCTTCCAGGAGTCCTTTAAACAAATCAGTGTTCAAGTTAACCAGGAGATGTTTGATTTCAGGGAGTTTTCAGATGCCAGAGGCCCTGGTCGCAAGCTCTTGAACTTGCTAAGGAGAAAAACCTCATTTTCCTTAGCAACAGAAGTGCTGCCTCCCGCCTCCAACCAAGACCCACTTTTAAAGAAATAGTTTGAAAAAGGTCCTGGAAAGTGAAGCCTCCGAGGGCCAACTTAAATGTCAACAATAGCTGGTTGTCCGCTGCCTTCCCTGGGAGGCTTGACCCGGTTCACTGCAGGGCTTTTGTCTGGGGAAAGGGGAAGAAAATGGGGCTATGGAGAAGCCAAGTGGGGGCGGGCTGTGGAGCCGCAGGCCTGGGCCCCTTCTCCCTGTGCCGTCCCAGCCCTTCTCCTGGCTGCTCACCAAGGCGTCTCAGCACTGGAGGATGCAGTGCCACATCTGCCCCAAGCCCGGGATGGACATATTCAGGGCCCGCCACATCTGGGCCAGAGAAGTGGACAGCAAAACCCACACTTGCCTCTTTCTCCTAATTGTCAATTTTCACGGGTGGCCGAAGCTCACAGAGGAGTCTTGGGGCAGGTACTAAAGGAGAGTGTGATCGCGTATCCACCCTCACGCCCCTGGCCTCCTGCAAGGTGGATTTTGTGTGGCTTTACTTAATATAATAGCAGAAGCAGGAATTCCCTGGCAGGGATGGAGCTAAACATGGGAGACAACCACTCCTCCTTTCCCAGTTTATTCTTCTGCTCTAGTGTCTGATTTACTCACACTCAGAGGACTTTACTTCAAACCCAATGGCTCCAGCCAGGTCTCCGTTTTGCAAATTAATTAAATAATAATAGGGAGACCCCCCTGCTGGGACCCAGAGGAAGCCAGCAGCAGGTTTTGCATCTAGAGTTGGAGGACTAGGGCCCAGGCTGGTCCCAGGCTGCCTCCTAGGAGGGGGTCCCCACACTTGTTATGTTTTTTTTTGCATGGGCAGGCTCTGGGAATCAAACCTAGGACTCTGGCATGGCTGGTAAAGACTCTGCCACTGAGCCACCGTTGCACCACTCCCCATCCTTGCTTTTGAATCCAATGAAGGCAGTTAGGCAGCGAGCAACAGCCTCTTTTTCCAGGCTCTGAGGCTGCAGGCTCAGTCCAGGTCCCAGGAAGGGGGAATGGCCTGTCATTTTTATTTATTTATTTATTTTTGCATGGGCAGGCACCGGGAATCGAACCCAGGTCTCCGGCATGGTAAGAGAGAATTCTGCCACTGAGCCACTGTCATACCACCCCGGCCTGTCATTTTTTGCCATTCTCCTTGCCGTCCGCCTGCTGGGAAACCATGGGTGTTGACAGCTGACCCACCTGGGCTCTGCCTCGGGCCCTGGCCCACTCCGAATTTGAAGGGCTTCATGAAACTCTGGTCTGTTGATTGCAGCCTTAGATGGAAGCACAGCGTCCTTCTCTGCCTCTTTAAATTGAGCTTCTTTTTATTTAAAAAGTTTTGATGTGTAACATACATACAGAAAAGCATAGATCTTGATAAAGGTTAATTTTAAAATGAGGGTAGAATCATAACTTTCATATAAATATGAAATGAACACGTGTCAAAGATTTTATTTCACTCTTTAATTAATGAAGGAGCCAATAATATGTTACAATCAGTTTAAAAGAGAATCCAAAGAGCAGGCACCTATACAGATAGTCAGGAATGCGGGAATGAATTTGCTTAATAGATGCAAAATTGGCCAATATCCATAGGTCAAAAAACAGCTGGAACTCCACCAGGCACAATTTGCATTTCTCCGGGCAAGCGTCATTTGCATGGTTACCAGTATACTATAATTGACAGAATTGTAAAATAGCTCCAAGAGGATGAAAGGTGCCGAGAACCCATAGAATCGGGTAAATTTGAAGAAGAGAACACCCAGTTTTCCACTGAAGAACCTAGAAAACATTTTGGTTTCACAATTTTCCCCTCCTAACTCAAATGTACGGTCCAATTAATTGTTCCAAAGCAGACACACACTGATAACTAGCACCAGGAAAAGAAATAGAACCTCATTAGCATCTTAGCAAACCTTCCTGGCCTTTCTCAGTCATTCATTACTATTGCCTTCCTCCTCAAAGGTCCAAATTGGGGCTAGTTTTGTCTATTTTTTTTTTGTGTGTGTGTGTCATTCTAATTTTAATGATGGGGTAGCTGAGCTCTGGGAGGGATTCTAGCAAGATGTTCACAAGGTCATATGCTTTTTAAAAAAATTTTTATTATTAAAACCAATCAACATATAACATGAATATTCTTAACATATGAACATTCCATATTTGGTGTGCAATCAGTGGCTCACAATATCATCACATAGTTGTATATTCATCACCATGATCATTTCTCAGAACATTTACATCACTCCAGAAAAAGAAATAAAAAGAAAAAAGAAAAAACTCATACGTACCATACCCCTTACCCCTCCCTCTGATTAACCACTAGTATTTCCCTCTACCCAATTTATTTTAACATTTGTTCCCCCTATTATTTATTTATTTTTAATCCGTATGTTTTACTCATCTGTCCATATTGTACATAAAAGGAGCATTAGAACAAGGTTTTCACAATCACACAGTCACTTTGCAAAAGCTGTATCATTATGCAATCATCTTAAAGAAACAAGGCTACTGGAACACAGCTCTACAGTTTCAGGTACTTCCCTCTAGCCTCTCTAATACGCCTTAAACTAAAAAGGGGATATCTATATAATACGTAAGAATAACCTCCAGGATTACCTCTCGTGGACTCTTTATTTGAAATCTCTCAGCCCCTGACATTCTATTTTGTCTCATTTCTCTCTTCCCCCTTTCGGTCGAGAAGGTTTTCTCAATCCCCTGATGCTGAGCCCCAGCTCATTCCAGGATTTCTGTCCCACAGGAAGGTCCACACCCTTGGGAGTCATGTCCCACTTAGAGAGGGGGAGGGCAGTGAGTTTGCTTGCCATATTGGCTAAGAGAGATAGGCCACATCTGAGCAACAAAAGAGGTTCTCTGGGGGTGACTCTTAGGCCTAATTTTAAGTAGGCTTATCCTATCCTTTACAGGGATAAGTTTCATATGAACAAACCCCAAAATTGAAGGTTCATCCTACTGATTTTATTGTCCTCACTGCTTTCAAGAATATCAGGCCTTTTCCAAATAGGGAAATTGAGTTTTTCTTGTCTATTCTTTAATTTCCTATAAATGCAATCAAAGAGTGTATGCCTTTTATGCCTGGCTTCTTTCACTCAGCAAGATGTTTTTGGCTTTTATCCATATTGTTGCAGGTATCAGTAGTTTGTTCCTTTTCTTTGCAGTATAATATTCCATTGGACGAACAGACCACAGTGTATCCATTCTACTTTCATGGTCCTTTGGGTAATAGATAGAAATTTTTATTTTTAGGAAGTAAAATAAGAATGCCTCTATGAACCATCTTGCATACGTTTTTGGTGCACACAAGCTCGCTTTTCTGGTGGAGTGAAATTCCCGGGTCATAGGGTGGGGTAAGTTCAGTTTTAGTTAAGTTCTGCCAAATCATTTTCCCAAAGCGGTTGAGCCAGTTGGCACTCCCTCCTGCCCATATCCTGCCATCACTCCCTGTTACTGTCAGTCCTTCTTCTCAGCTGCTGACTCCAGAATTGTTACCTGAGCTCTCCCTTCTTCTACGGGCACTTTAGGCTCTTGTCTCTAGTGATTTTTTAATCGCTATAGTCTATTTATAGCTATACCCAGGGGGATTCTTTTAAAACAGAGGTGATGTCCAGTCCCTTCCCCGCTCTGAGCCCCCAGTGCTTCCCATCATTCTTAGAGTAAAATTCCAGTCTGCATTGAGACTCCACAGGTCCCATTTGCTGAGGTCCTACCTGCTGCCCCTGTCCCCTCATTCCCATCGTTTGCCCCCTCCTCACTGTGTTCCAGTCACACTGGCCTTCTTTTACTTCTTTAAATGCATGAAACGCATTCCCAATTTTAGGACCTTTCATTTGCTGTTCCCTCTGCAGGGAACGTCACTCCCCAGATCTTTGCATGGGACTCCTTGCCATAACGCCTCAGCCCAACATAAGGAAATTGGATTAAACAGAAATGATTCTTAATGTCTCCAATGAAAAACTTTGCCTCGTTTAGCCTTTGGGCTACCTTATAGTGCTGCAAGTTGCAGAGAACTGATGGCAATGCAAATGATTCTTGTCTATGGACATGCAAATAAATTTTGTTGGGGGAGGTTCAATTGACTTGCCTCCTCCGCGTGTGGATGGAGCCAATTCCGTGTCTATCTGCAAATTCATTTCAATATTCCTGATCTATAAATGTGACTGTTCTTTGATTTCTCCTTTGAACTGGCTGTAACATCTGCCTGGTTCCCTCATTAATAATGACAAATAATATCTTTAACACGGGTTTCTTTGTCTGTCTGTATGAAAGCCATGATGTTAGCCTTTTCAGACATTCATCTTCTGACACTGGCCTCCCCATCTGAAGTGGGCCCCCTCGACCTCCCCAACCCAGGCGTTCGTGTCACATTGCTTTAGCTTATTTCCTTTCGAGCTTGAAAACCATCTGAAATGAACTTTGTTCATGTATTTCTTTGCTTACATGGTGGGTCTTTGCCTAGCATGGTCACTGCTGATGGACTGAGCGAGTGGAAGTGCCCCATAGCGGCTGGCACGCCTTCTTCTCCCCTCCTGCAGGGCCGTCTGTCTAGCCAGCATCCAACCCTGGGCCCTCTCCTGGACCTGCCCCTTCAAGTCGAATAGGGACAGGCCAAGCCCAGCACTTGAAGTTTCAACAGGTAAATAAATCATGTTTTTATGGCTTACATCGGGTTTCGGGCATTTCCCTATCGAGCAGATAAAAAACCTACTTGGCATGTGATGTTTGGGTAACTTTGGAAGTGAAGAAGATTTCGCTGAAACCTGGATTTCGATCTCTCATTCTCCCAACAAGGAAAGGGGGTTCTGGGGAGGCTGAGTGCTGGAGGCTGCACGGCTGGCTAGCGGCAGGATCAGGGCTGGGCCTGGGTTCTCTGACTCGGAGTTTAGTGCTTGTTTCAATAATAATGAGCAGGACTTCAGGGCTTTGTGTCTATAAACTCATCCTTATAGCAGCACGACTTTTAGAGGGGAAACTGAGGCTCAGAAGCGTGATGACTTGTCTAAGATACCACAGCAATAAGGGGGACTTCATCTCAGCAGTCGTGCTCCAAATTTCCACATGTAGCGACCACACCAAGTAGAAGACACCATGGTGTAGTAGGTGTAGTATGTATTTATTGAAGGATTATTCCGGCCCAGGCCCCATGTTAAGGGTTGTATATGCCTCCTCTCATTTCATCTTCTTGATACCCAGGGAGGGAGGTGCTATTCTTATACCGAAAGCTTGAGAGTCCCCAAGCCCACCCTCACTTCTGACACCAGTAGCAAGTTCGGAGGTCCCCATGTCCATTCTCAGGTCTGCTAACTCACCAGAAGGACTCACAGAACTCCCCCCAAACCATTATACTCAAAGTTATGGCATCGTACAGTGAAAGTCCCTGTACTTCTGATAGATTAAAATCAGTCAAGGGGAGAGGCACAAAGGACAGAGTCTAAGACAGGCTCTCCCATAACTATGTGTAACAATACACATGGCATTGCCAACCAGGCAAGCTCACCCAAGCCTTCGTGTTCAGAGATTTTATTGGGGCTCAGTCACATTAGTGTGGTTGACCTCCGGGTAGTTGACCTTAGTTTCCAGCCCCTCCAGAGGTCAAGCTGACACCGCGTGGCCCTACGGCTCCCCACCACACATTTGACACAGACTATCAGGCATGGGGTCCAAAACCCCCAGGTAAATACATATACTCTCATCAGGCAAGACGTTCCTGGGCAAAGAGGTATTACCCAGGAGCCAAGGGCAAAGGGCCACCTATTTCTTTGGGCAAGGTCAGTCCTTTACAACACAAGTGCCCATTTTGCAGAAGAGGAAATTGAACTTTGGAGAGATGAAATGACAGGCCCCAGGTCCCAGAATAAGTGTCAGATCCAGGATCTGAACCGTGACAGTCCAATTCCAGGGCTCCACATGATTTGTGTTCTTCATGGCAGCTGAAATGTCTTGTTGAAAGAGAAATCAGCCCAAGAGATAAGATTTTCCCATCTTCCCATTTCTCTAGTTGTCTGATAAGTCACATCTACAGTAAATTTAATTTAAGCTTCTTATCAAAGCTACTCTATGAGGGAGGCCGGGCCAGGGCTCTCTTTGGAGAGATATGCCACATCCAACAAAGATTCCACTTAATGTGGCCAAATAATCTCAGTTGATATTGCTCCGTGTGATTACCTGATATTGTTCCCATGTACTTGGAATGAAAATATGAATTTAACACATGTTTTCAGGTGTCTATAAATGCCAGGTGTCAGGCAAGGTTCTGGAGATACTATGGTGAACAAGTTAGGTATAATATATGCCTTTGCTTGGGTCTTAGCATGTATGTGTTAGGGGAGAGAAGAAACAAAGTACCAGGTCAGTACTTCCATCATTGTCCCTTCTCCTGGGCATGCTAGGCCCCAACCATCACCATTTACTGGACAAATATTTACTGAGAAGCCTCATGTGCTGGGCACTTTTGTCCATCAAAGGGCTTTGGGGGTAGAGGAGTGAACATGACAGATGCAGCCCCTGCCTTCCCTGAGCTCATCTTCACTTGAGAGGAGACAAACTTATCTCCGCTAACCTTTCATTTGAGTGCGAGAAGTATACCGAAATCTTGTGAACAACTGGATAACATAATATCCAACAGGGATTCGCAACATGAAAGAAATGAACACCAGGCCAGGATGGAGAATGGGTGAAAGTGGTTGAGGTGACGTTTAAGCTGAGACCCGTGGGATGAAGAGGCTCCTGCCATGGGAGGAGTGGGAACAGTGTCTCAGGCAGAGGGAACAGCATATACAGAGACCTGAGAAAAGGCCATTTTGTGATGATGGAAGAAGGTAGAGAAGTGAGCCGGGCAGCATGGGCTGTGGAAGTGTTTGGACTTTACTCCACAGAGAGTGGGAAGCCATTGAAGGGATCTGACATGATCTCATTCACATTTAAATGTCCTTCTTGGCTGCTGCCTGGAAAATAGATTGGGGTGGGGTGGGGAGGGCAGAGGCAGGGGTCATCTCTGGGTGACAATAATTATGATCAGGACAGGCACCTTGTCAAGACCTTCCTGTACATTTACTCAATTAAGCCTGACATCCATCCTATGAAGCAGGTCTCATTATCACCATCATTACCACCAACACTATCTCCACCACCAGCATCCCCACC
>PVIY010049405.1:0-16750 GCA_004026745.1 Myrmecophaga tridactyla | reverse complement strand
CTCGTGCCTGCCTCCACGTAGTCTCATCCTCCAGAAGCTGGATTGCCTTCCAAACTTGGCCCTCTTATCTAAGAGGACAAAAGAAAAAGCTGGAAGGCCTCCTGAAAGGCCTAGTGCTGGAAATCATATACACCTCTGCTGCTGCGTTCTAATGCTCAAAGCAAGTGGCAAGGTTAACCCAGATTCACCGGATAGGCAGGGAAATAAACTCCACCTCTTCACGAGAGGAGCTGAAAAGTCACTTTACAAAGGGGCATACTGGATGGAGGAATTTGTGGCCATATTTTGTGATTACCGCACAATCACAAAAAACAAAGTTATGGAAGGTATGGAAACCATTTTTTGTATAACTAAAAAATAGGATTAGAAAATGATTTGTTAATTTGTTTCACTTTCCCATATTTTCCACATTTGAGATGGATTACTTTCTAATATTTTTAAGTGTTATCATTAGTCAAGATTCATCCCCTTGGCAGTGACAAAATCCCAATTAAAAAATTCAAACTAGGGCGGGCCACGGTGGCTCAGCAGGCTAGAATGCTCGCCTGCCATGCCAGAGGACCCGGGTTCGATTCCCGGTGCCTGCCCGTTTAAAAAAAAAAAACAATTCAAACTAGCTTAAACAGGAAATATATTTACTAATTCAGGTAAACAGGAAATATATTTACTAATTCAGATAGAGCCTGATCCACGGTTTAAGACCAGTATCACTGCGATTCTACCTTTCTCTCTGTCTCTTAGATCTGCTTTATTTACCCCAGGGTGCTGGCCTATTCTTCTCCCACTGCAAATGGACTTCCTCCATGCAGTTGGGAGAAGTGCCACTTGTAGCCCCAATCTTATATTGTCTTAACAAAAAACCACCAGCAAAAGAGAACTTCCTGATATTTCAATTATAGAGAATGAGTCTTTGGTCACGTGCTTAGCTATGGGGAGGGGAGGTGCATAATGGGGTGATATGATTGGTCAAGTCTGGGTCACATGCCCATCACTGTGGCTGGGGATAGGGTGGGATGCTGAGATTGACGGCCCACGAGAACCACAAGGAATAGGGAAGGAGTGGTTCCCCAAGAGCAGAGCAAGTCCAACAGATGAACAGTATATGCCGATGTCAATTATTTGGAAAAACGAACGTCAGGATTCTGTGTTTAAGAATTGCTCACTGAAAAGGGGATATAATCATTTATATATAACGATATTATAAATAGATTATAAATAAATAAATACATTTTTGTATTTAAATAAAAAGAACAGGATGGGAGAAGCCTAATTTGATAGCACTTGGGGGGGGGAGAAATCTTTGTTATCTAGCTATAAGTAAGTTATAGCTATTAAGCAATCACAGGCCAGCAGTATGTACAGAACTGTACTTCTAAATCAGAAGGCAAAAAAAAAAAAATCACTAAATAATCCACTGTTCGTACAGCACTGAAGGAGAGTGTAGACTCATTCTGTGTATCTGTAGTTGGCATTAAGATCAATGAGCAAATACTGCAAGGTTTAACTGTGAAAATTATACAGACTTGGGACTGCTTTCTTAGGCAAAAGGGGAATTTTAGGAAAGACCAAAGGGGCTCACAGTAAAAATAGAGAGGGAAAATGGGAAGTATTTCAGTTTGCTAAAGATGCCGGAATGCAGTATCTTGAAGGAGCTAGAAGGAAAAATCTGAAACTGTGGAACTGTAACCCATACCAAACTTTGAAATGTGTTCTATAACTATTTGTTCCAATGTACTTCAAAATTTATTGCTTTTTTGTATATATGTTAAATTTCACAATAAAAAATGTTTTAAAAAGTGCAGCACCATAGAAATTCATTCCCATTTTTAGCCCTTCTCACTTCTTTTTATCTTAGACTATCGAAGTCTAATTATAGTCTTATATCATTAACAATTTATATTTTTAAATGAGAAAATTTGGTATATGCTTTTAAATTATATTTTAAACAATGAAGTACAAATGTGTGACCCTGGAGAAATTACTTACCTCTCTAAGCTCCAATCTTCTCATCTGTAAATTTAGTATAATTCCCATCCTGGTGGCAAGGATTCAGTGAGATCATACACGTTAAGTGTTAAGAATCGTGCTTGTCAAATAACAAACACTTCTTTTTTTTAACTGACAAATCTTCACACATGTACAGTCCATACCTAATGTACAATCAATGGCTCACAATTATTACATAATCGTGTATTCATCACCATGATCATTTTTAGAATATTTGTTTCACTTCAGAAAAAGACGTAAAAAGTAAAAAGAAAAAACTCATACATCCCATACCTCTTACCCCGCCCTCTCATTGACCCACAGTATTTCAACCTACCCAATTTATTTTACTCCTTATCCCCCTATTATTTATTTTATATCCATATATATATATATTTTTTTTGCTCATCTGTCCACACATTGTACAAAAGGAGCATCAGACACAAGGTTTTCACAATCACACAGTAAGGATATAGTTGTAAAAGCTATATTGTTATACAGATGTCTTCAAGAATCAAGGCTACCGGAATACAGCTCAACAGTTTCAGGCACTTCCCTCCAGCCACTCCAATACACCATAAACTAAAAATCTAGATAATGCATAAGAATAACCTCCAGGATAACCACTCAACTCTTTTTGAAATCTCTCAGCCACTGAAACTTAATCTTGTCTTATTTCTCTCTTCCCTCTTTTGGTCAAGAAGGCTTTCTCAATCCCATAATGCCAGGTCCCAGTGAATCCTGGGAGTTTTGTGCCACATTGCCAGGGAGAGTTATACCCCTGGTAGTCAGATCCCATATAGGGAAGAGGGCAGTGAGTTTACCTGCTTAACTGGCTTAGAGAGAAAGGCCCCATCTGAACAACAGAAGAGATTCTCTAGGGTGTGACTCAGGCATAATTATAAGTAGGCTTAGCCTATCCTTTGCAGGAATAAGTTTCATAGGGGCAAACCCCAAGATCGAGAGCTCAGCCAGTTGATTTGGTTGTCCCCACTGCTTGCAAGAATATCAGGAATTCTCCAAAAGGGGGAGATTGAATATTTCCCCCCTTTTTCCCCAGTCCCCCAAGGGGACTTTGTAAATACTTCTTGGACAATATCACTGTATTCTGATCTACCCCAGTCCTATCCAGATCAGCTTCATTCATGACTCTAGTTGAAGTCTGACCCCTTTCCAATTTTTTTAAACAGTTCCTGTATGGGAGCGTGCTGACTTCCATAGCTTCAGAGCTCTGAGTCTGAGTCTTAGGTGTCACATAACTAACTGGACAGCAAATGCTTCTTAAATGCTACTGATTTTTATTGTAAACAATGATGAACGGCAAATATTCAAGTAAAATTCACTAAAACGTCTTTAAAAATAATAAAAAAAAAGATGCCAGAATGCAATATTCCAGAAATAGTTTGGCTTTTTCAATGGGGTTTTATTAGGTCACAACTGTACAGTTCTAAGGCTATGGAAATGTCCAAATTCAGGCATCAAGAGGAAGAGACATTCTCTGAGGCAAGCTGCTGGCATTCAGGGTTCCTCTGTCACAGGGGAGGCACATGGCGATGTCTGCTGGTTTTTCTCTCCTGGGTCAGTTTCAATGGCCCTCTCTCTCCTCTGGAGGCTTTTCTTTGAATTTCATCTCTTAGCTTTTCTGAGCGCTCTTAGTTTCACCTTTTATCCTCTCCTAAAGGACTCCAGCAAGGGGATTAACACCCACCTTGAATGGGCTGGGTCACATCTCCATGGAAACAACCTAACCAGAGGGTCCCACCCACAGGAGGTCTGTGTGCACCCACCACAGACCCAGTAGGTCTGCACTCACAAGGATAGATTGAAAGAATACAGTCTGAGGGAGGGATATGGGATTCTTGGTGTTTCTCCTTTTTATTTTACTTTTTGTATTATTTTTTATTCTTTGTTTTTCTTCCTCCTCCTCTTTCCTTGTGAAAGAAATAAAAATGTCCTCATATAGATTGTGGTGGTGAATGTATAATTATGTGATTATACCAGGAGCCACTGATTGTGTACTTAGGATAGATGGTGTGGTGTGAGAATAAAATTGTTTAAAAAAAAAAAAAAAGCAGAAAGATACAAATGCTGGAGAAAGTGTGGAGAGAGCAGTGTACTAACTGTTGGTAGGGAAGTAGAAAGGTGCAGCCCATCTGGATGGCACGTAGTGGTTCCATGGAGGCTAAATATATCATATCATTCTGCACCCCTGTTATCAGGTACATACTTGGAAGAATTGAAAGCAGGGACATGAATGGACATTTGCACACTGGTGTTTATGGTGGGAGTATTCACGATTTGCAATGGATGGAGGTGGCCTAGGGGTACATCGACTGAGGAATGGAAGGGTGATTGTGGTGCATACATAGTATGGAACATTGGGTGGCTGCAAGAAGGAATGAAGTTGTGAGACATGCAACTAAGTGAACGCACCTTGAGGACAATATGTTGAATGAAATAAGCCAGAAACTGAAAGAGAACTATTAGAACACCTCACTAATATGGACCAACTTTATTGTGCAAACACTAAGAACTAACTAGAAGAGCACAGGTTATCAGGGGAAGGCCTGTTGTAAAGGCTCCTAGATTGTAAGCTCTTAGATCAGGCACATCTGTTTCAGAGTTGTCATGGTTATTTCTAAATTCTGAGATGCTGATATTTATGTGGATAACCGGGTCTGTCCCTGGAACTTTGGCTATCTGTGTGACAATAGATTCAGAGCCAGAGTTCTGCAACTCTGAAAGTCAGCACTACTGCCATACAGCGACTGTTTAAAAAGCTGAAAAGGAGATCAGACTTCAATTAGAGATATGAATGAGCAGATCTGGTTAGGACTAAGGTACATCAGGCTAAAGGATAAAAGATGATACCGACTGTGTTTCAAAACTTCAACAACTGTCTGAGACCGAAGCAAGAGATGTTTATTTGGTGCAAAATTTATATTTTCTGTAGCACACTATCTAATGTTCCTTATATGGTCAGTTTTTTTGAATACCATAATTACATGGAACATTAAATAGGGAGTGAGATCTTGTTGGTTGTGTGGCTTAGTGTGATGTCCCAAAACATCCCAGAGTAATCTGGGCAGAGAATAAAAATGTATTTGCATGTGGAAACATTAAACTTCCCCACCTGGGAAATCCCTGATATTCTTACAAGCAGTGGGGACTATCATTTTAATAGGCCAAGCCCTTGATCTTGGAGCTTGCCTAAGAATCACCCCCAGAGAACCTCCTTAGTTTGCTCAAATGTGGTCTGGTCTCTCTGTCTCTCTTCCCCAACTCGACAGGTGAACTCACTGCCTTCCCGGCAACATGGAATCCAGCCCCTAGGGATAAACCTGGACCTGGCCTCATGGGATTGAGAGAGCCTTTTTGAACAAAAGGGGGAATAGAAATGAAACAAAATAAAGTTTCAGGGGCTGAGAGATTTCAAATAGAGTCTAGAGGTCATTCTGGAGGGTATTCTTGTGCATTATATAGATATCTCTTTTTAGTTTTTAGTGAATTCGAATAGCTATAAGGAAATTCCTGAAACTGGTGAACTGTATTCCAGTAGCCTTGACTCATATCCAGTGTATCAATAGATGAGTTAAAAAAAAATGACAAAAAATAAATAATAGGGGACAGTTTTAGTTTACTAACACTGCTGGAATGCAATATACCAGAAATGGTCTGGCTTTTATAAAGGTGATTTCTGAAGTTACAAGTTACAATTCTAACTTGTGAAAATGTCCAAATTAAGGCACCAGAAAGAAATTACTGTGCTGTCATGAATTGAATCCTCATTCAATATTGCTGGGTGGGATCTTTTTTATTATTTCCATGGAGATGTGGCTCCACCCATTCAGTCGGGTCGCTTACTGGAGCTCTTTGAGAGGGAACCATTTCGGGAAAAGCTTCAGCGCTGACAGAGCCCACACAGCCAGAGACCTTTGGAGATGAAGAAAGAAGATTGCTCCAGGGAAAATGTTTAAAACAAGAAGCCAGAGACCCCAGCAGATGCCATCCACATCTGGCATAGAGGTGTTCTGGACCTATCAGCCTTTCTTGAATCAAGGTATCTTTCTCTAGATGTCTTAGTTTGGACATTTTTATAGCCTTAGAATTATAAATTTGCAACTTAATAAATACCCATTTTTAAAAATTTATTTTATTTATTAAATGTGCCAACATACAGACACAAACATTTTACCATATGATCATTCCATTCTACATATATAATCAGTAATTCACAATATCATCACATAGTTATATATTCATCATCATGATTATTTCTTAGAACATTTGCATCAATTCAGAAAAAGAAATAAAAGGAAAACAGAAAAAAAGTCATACATACCATACCCCTTACCCCTCCCTTTCATTGATCACTAGCATTTCAATCTCCTAAATTTATTTTAACATTGTTCCCCCTACTATCTATTTATTTTTAATCCTTATATTTTAATCATCTGTCCATAAGGTAGATAAAAGAAGCATCAAACACAAGGTTCTCACAATCACACAGTCACATTGTGAAAGCTATATCATTATACAATCATCTTCAAGAAACATGGCTACTGGAACACAGCTCTACATTTTCAGGAAGTTCCCTCCAGCCTCTCTGTTACACCCTCACTAAAAAGGTGATATCTATTTAATGTGTACGAATAACCTCCAGGATAACCTCTCAACTCTGTTTGGAATCTCTCAGCCATTGACACTTTATTTTGTCTCTTCCCCATTTTGGCCGAGAAGGTTTTCTCAATCCCTTGGTGTTGAGTCCCAGCTCATTCTAGGATTTCTGACCCACGTTGCCAGGAAGATCCACACCCCTGGAAATCATGTCCCACGTACAGAGAGAGAGGGCAGTGAGTTTGCTTGTCATGTTGACTGAGAGAGAGATACCACATCTGAGCAACAAAAGAGGTTCTCTTGGGGGTGACTCTTAGGCCTAATTTTAAGTAGGCTTAGCCTATCCTTTGTGGGGTTAAGCTACATATGAACAAACCCCAAGATTGGGGCCTCAGCCTATTGCTTTGGTTGTCCCCAATGCTTGTGAGAATATCAAGAATTCTCCACTTGGGGAAGTTGAATTTTCCCCTTTTCTCACCCCCCCAAGGGGATTTTGCAAATACGTTTTTATTCGCTGTTCAAATCCTTCTGGGATTTATCGAGGCATCACTCTGGACAAACCTACAAAATCTCATGCCCTATTCAAGTTTCCATATACTTATGGTGTTCAACTAAGCTGTCCACATAAGTTATATTAGGAAATACACTAGTAAAAATATAAATTTTGTACCAAATAAACATTTTTTGCTTTAGTCTCACACATAAGTTAAAGTTTTAAAATATCAATTACCATCTATTTTCAACACCCTGAATTATTGACATTCCTTTGTTCTTCCTCATGCAAAACATTTTTAAATTTGTACAATAAATATCCATTTTAAAAGCTGTTTCATTTCTGGTACATTGCATTCTGGCAACTTTTTTTAAAAAAACATTTTCATTGTTAAATATAACATATATACAAAGAAAAGGAAAAAAAGCAATGATTTTCATAGTACACTTCAATAAGTAGATACAGACCAGATTTCAGAGTCTGTTATAGGTTACCATCCCACTATTGCATTCCAGCAGCTTTAACAGACTAAAACACTCATCTTTGCTTAAAAAAAGGCTGATGCCATCTGGAACTCCTCTGTCAGCTGGGAGGTCACATGGCTGGCATCTGTTGGTCCCTTCTTCCCGGCTCCATTGCTTTCAGCCTCTGTTTCCTGTGGGGGTTCCTCACATGGCTTTTCCAGGGCTGGGTTTCATCTCTTGGTTTACTTTATCTCGCTCCAGGTTCTGGCTTGCTTAGCATCTCATGGGAAGGCACATGGTGATGCCTACAGGGCTCTGCATCTCCAAACGCGCGGATCTGTGTCAGCTCTGAAGCAACTGTGTTCTCTCCAAAATGTCTCCCCTTTTACAGAACTCCAGTAAACTAATCCAGACCCATCTTAATGGGTGGAGTCACATCTCCATCTAGTCAAAAGGTCACACCTACAACTGAGTGGGTCAAATCTCCATGGAAGCAATTCAATCAATGTTTCCACCCCACAATAATGAATCAGGATTAAAAGAAACATGGCTGCCCCCCCAAAAAAACTGGATCAGGAAAAACGACATGGCTTTTCTCAGGTACACAACACTTTCAAACAAGCACAGGGTGGGAAAAGGGGCATGGGATGATTTAGGTGTTCTTTTTCATTTTTATTTTTATTCTTAAATTTTGGGGGGAGTAATAAAAATGTTCAGCAATTGATTAGGGTGATGAATGCACAACTATATGATGATACTGGGAACCACTGTTGTACTGTTTGGATGATTATATGGTATGTGAATATACCTCAATAAAACTTCATTAAAAAAAAAGATTGAAACCAGCACAGGCAGAAACCAAGGGGGTGCCAGAGGCCAGGCAGGAGGGTTCCCAGCAAAGGCAGGAAAGGGAACATCTGCCCCCTTAACTTTGGCAGAAGGAGCCATCAGTGGGCAGGAGCCCTGAGAATTGCTTCTGGGGAAAACCACCCCACAACAGAGCTAGGGGTGCCAACAGAAAGGGAAGGGGCTAATGCTGATTACTAAAAGGTAATAGATATCTGCTACAGAGGGTCACAGACAACCTACCAGCTAAGTCTTCAACAACAGAATAGGCAGCCTCCCGAGGATGTGAGCTTCATGAGTGGTTCTCTACCTTCATAAATGCAAGGCTTGGCTTCCCATGCTTGCCACCCCTTGGAGCCCTTCTACCTTAAACTTCTGGCACTTTTACCCCCTCAGGGTCTCACCCATCCTCTCAATGAATTTGTCCTTCTGGGACTGGGGAGGCCATCCTCCAAGAACTTCGACTTCATTCCATTTTCCCCCCTTCTCTTCCTTCATTCCAGCATCTGAGAAGGTGTCCTTTTGATGTCATGTGCCCCCACCATTCCTGATTCCTCCCAGGCAGTGTTCCTTCAGTTAGTGATCTTTCCATCTGTATCTGCACTGCTCTGGATTCTCTTTCTGTCTACAAACACACTCAGGAGTCCTCTATCCCTTCTACCCTCTTTATGAACCCCCCTGCCAGGATGGAAGCTAAAAATGCTAAATGATTTTCCTAGCCTGCCTTGCAGCTATGGTATAGTCATGAGACCAAAACACTGCTAATCAGATGTTCCTACCCCAGACTTTGAACCAGCATCCACTTTTGCCATGAGCAAAAGGATCTCTCTAGTTGAAATGCTGCTTTGAAAGCCAAGTTCCTGAGGCAGCAGTGGCCATGGTGCTGGGAGGAGCTGCCAGCGTCCAGGGCTAATGATGTCAGTGATGCAAGCTGCAGAATCTAGAAACCCATGGGAGAGGCAGTTTCTGTTGGCATTCTTCCCATCAGGGCTCCAAACCTGACTTCCAGCCCTTGCAGAGATTCCAGAAGCCATCCAAACATCTTGAAAATACATTTCTCTTCTCCCCAAATTAGCCATCATTGATTTCCGTGGGTTAGAATTAAGCACTCTGCTTAACCCACTGGACTCTCTTTCCTCCTCTCTGCTAGCCTTCCTGTTGATCTTGGCCAATTCCTATTCCTCCTACTACTTTTTAAACTAAAGGCTTCCCATTCTCTTCTCCCCTCTCTTCTCTCACAAGTGATCCCAGAGCAGAGATCACTTCTATACCCATGACTCCCACATCAACATCTCAATGTCTGGTCCTTCTCAGGAGGTCCAGAGCACCTTTCCAACTTGCTGCCTATCATAATCAGGTTCATGTGTCAACTTAGCCGGGTGGTGGTACCTGTTTGTCTGGTTGGGCAAGTGCTGGCCTGTCTGTTGCAATGAGGACATTTCATAGAATTAAATCATGATCACATCAGCTGCATCCACAGCTAATTCCATTTGTAATCAGCCAAGGGCAGTGTCTCCTGCAATGAGTAATGCTTAATCTAATCACTGGAAGCCTTTTAAGGAGGATTCAGAAGAGACAGGCTCTATTCCTGCTTCAGCCAGCGAGCCTCTCCTGTGGAGTTCATCCAGACCCTCCATTGGAATCATCAGCTTCACAGCCTGCCCTGTGGATTTTGGACTCTGCATTCCTGTGGTCATGTGAGACACTTTTATAAATTCTATATTTGCGAGTATTCCCTGTTGGTTCTGTTTCTCTAGAGAACCCTAACCAATACAGTGGCAAAGATAGGGCTATCCCTAAAATAAATAAAAAGGTCTACTAGGGGTTTTGCAATCACATCCGATGGATGAGATGAAGGCCTCAACTCAAGAAATGGGTGTGGGGAGAAAGACATAGAATCCCCTCAAATATTACAAAAGCATGGGCTGCTTAGACTCTACACATGCAGGTCAGCCTCAGCCCTTACCTTGGATGCATGGGAAGTCTTCTTTTAAGACCATTGTTGTAAGTATTACATATTAGAAGACTGTTGGATGACTCAGACATCTCTGTATTAAGACTTGAAAGATCGCTAATAGGACCAACACTTTGTTTTGTCAACCTATGCTGTGAAGTCCAAAAGCCCTATATGGGAGCAAAGAGTTGATGAGAAAATTAATCTCGACAAGGTGGAATCTAAAAGGGGTTACTTAAAGAGTGGTGCAAAGGAAACTGATAGGAAAACAAAGGGTATATTGATTGTACAGAACAGATTTTGTTGCTCCTTTGTATGTTGACAGCAAATAATTTGTTTTGAGTTTTTATAGGTCCAGAGCCAGAGGAGAACTTTGCCTTAGAACAGAACATGCCTGTAACTAACTCTGATAGGAGTTTGTGTGTCTCTAACTTTGTATTTCACTTGCATTGCTACTGAAATGGTTTAAGGTTCTCTGATATTGTGATGGAATTAATGTATTTGTTTGTGGGAAAAATATGTCTTTTTTAGGGTCCAGAGGGTGGAATGTGCCAGTTTGAAAGGATGTATGTCCCCTAGAAAAGCCATGTTTTAATCAAAATCCCATTTCATAAAGGTAGAATAATCCCTATTCAATATTGCATGTTTGAAACTGTAATCAGATCATCTCACTGGAGATGTGATTTAATCAAGAGTGGTTGTTAAGATGGATTAGATGACAACATGTCTCCACTCATTTGGGTGGGTCTTGAAAAGTTTCTGGAGTTCTATAAAAGAAGAAACGTTTTGAAGAACGAAGGAGATTCAGAGAGAGCAGAGAATGCTGCAGCACCACGAAGGAGAGAATCCACGAGCCAGCAAACATTGGAAATGAAGAAGGAAAATGCCTCCCGGGGAGCTTCATGAAACCGGAAGCCAGGAGAGAAAGCTAGCATATGACACCTTGCTCGCCATGTGCCCTTCCAGCTGAGAGAGAAGCTCTGACTGTGTTGGCCATTTGCCTTCTCACTTGAGAGAGAAAGCCTGAACTTCATCAGCCTTCTAGAACCGAGGTATCATTCCCTGGATGGATACCTTTTATTGGACATTTCTATAAACTTGTTTTAATTGGAACATTTTCTTGGCCTTAGAACTGTAAACTAGCAACTTATTAAATTCCGCTTTTTAAAAGCCATTCCGTTTTTGGTGTGTTGCATTCTGGCAGCTAGCAAACTAGAACACTGCCCCATCCCTTATATGTGACTTGCTGACATCTCATACTCTGTTTGTATCTACTCTTATTTGTTCCCCCAGCCAAGGCCTTCTCCTGCATTCCTGTTTCAGTTCGCTAAAGCTGCCAGAGTGCAATACACTGCAAATGGGCTGTCGTTTACAATGGGGATTTAGTAACTTACAATTTACCATCCTTAGGCCATGAAAATGTAAATCTCAAGGCAACAGCAGGACAATACCTGGACTCTGAAAACAGGCTACTGGTATCCTGGACCCCTCTGTCACATGGGAAGGAACATGGTGACGTCTCCTGGCCCTTCTCTCCCGGGTTTAGTTGCTTTCAACTTCTGGCTTCTCCGTTTGTGGTTCCCTTCCTCAGCTTTTCTGTGTGCTTCTCTGAATTTCATCTCTTAGCTGATCTGTGGCTTTTATCCTCTTATAAAGGACTCCAGTGAGAGGATTAAAACCCACCTGGAATGAGATGGGTCACATCTCAATGAAATAATCTTATCAAAACATCCCACCTACAGTAGGTCTACACCCACAGGAATGGATTAAATTTCAGAAAATGCCTTTCTGGGGTCCATAAAGCCTCCAAACCGTCACATTTCGCAATTTCCGGTAACAGCATTTTCATTCTTCCCATCAGAGGCTCAAAATTTCAGTCCCTTTGAGACTGACAGTCCATCTGGAGTCACTTGCTATGGTGAATCATGCGATCAGGCAATGTCTCTTGTGTCTACTGCCCCCACCCCATGACCCGTCCAGCCCCTGCGACTCCAATGGGGACACAGTCCCTAACAGTGAGCTCCTTCAGGGCCCCGGAGAGAGCCCAGATCAGATTCAAACCAATGGTCTACAGCAATGGGCAGGCCAGACAGGATGACTAGACACACAGGCATTCTCCAAGACAAAGGAAAATTGCAACTGGGTCCAGCAAGCTGCTGTTAAAACTACCAGGCTGATGCAGACTCCTTAATGAAGGTAAAGCAAAGTACATAAAAAATGAAAGAAAAATGTAATTAAAAGAAAAGTCCACAACCACAGCTCAATGCTTTTTAACTGCCCTCTTTCCCTTTTTGAAACAGTCAGGAATTATCATACAGAAAAATACATATGGGGAGTTATTTTTATATGGTCAAGATCTAGACTAACCATATGTTTCACTGGATTCTTCCTGGTATTATTTCTCAAGACCATGCAAGACACAGGAAAAATCAAGGTATTTGGCTTGAGTTCCTACCAAAAGGCCTGGGGAGATATGCCCCCCGATAGACTAGAAACTTCCCCTTGTAAATAGCCTTAGTGCAGTGTTGGTGAGAAGAGCGTTACTGAGCAGAAAAAGCGCCAAACATGCACCCTGTCTCTATGGAGAAGTCCCACAGTTACAAAGACTCCCACTGTGCTTCCTGGTCTCATGGAGTCCCACGAAGAAATTGCCCTAAGTCCCTCACTTAACTGAGAAGAGGCAAAGAGTTGTTCTGGGCAGGGCCCCTGACCTTCCCTACCAGCTGAGCTCCTTCTGTGGAGCCTGGGACTATGCCCCTGCTCCCTCAAGTCAAGACCCCTCTCTCTCTCTGCCCTCCTTCCACCTTGCTGCCTTTTGCCTACTGGTGCCCTCCCTGGGCAACCCCAATGGAGTGTCGTTCTCTCTCTCTGCCTCTGTCTTTCCCTTCCTCCCTCACCTTTTCCTCCCTCCCTTTCTTTCCATCCCTGCTTCCTTCCCTCGCCAATCCCCTTCTTCTCTCCCACTTTCACCCTCTTCCCCCTCACTCCCTGTCCCACCCCCTCTTCTCTCTTTCAAGAACAATCTCTCTTTCTCTCCTTAATCACTTCCTACTATTTCCTCTTGGCCTCACAGGAAACTGCCTCTGTTTCCCTCCACAACAATTCCCTTTTTCTGATGCTCCCCATTCTGGAAACCATCCAACCAGGAAGGAAATATCTCCCAAATTACCTTTCACTTCTAGATAATGTGCCAGCATATCCAAACTAACAGTGTGATTACCACAGCAATTTGTTAGAACACAGAATTCTTTGTGTGCTCTCATTTGGCTGCGTTGGGTAACGCCTGCTTTGAAAGATTGCCCAGATTAAAATGACTGCTGCCTTCCCCCATGGTAGAACACTCAGCCCCTGGGTGCCTGTTTGCTTGCGTTTCTGAGGAAATTCTTGGCTCTATCAGCAAATCCTCCATCAGCCCACCACTATGAAGATCAAGATGCCCATCCTTGTGTCAAGCTTCTTAATCTTCCTGAGGCTGTCCATTCAATGGTCCCCTTAGCGAAGCAGCACGGAACATCTATCCATCCATCTCCCTCGGAGAATACAGCCCCCTACTCCATGAGCCTGGGGAGCGAGAAATCATGTTTCATGGAGGATTGCCTCATGGAAATGCAGTCATTCTATTCCTGGAGGTACTCCAAATTCTAAATTTTACCCCCTCATTCTAGAAAACCATTAGAAAACAGTACACTTCCACAGCCCTGATCTGGCCCCTCAGAGAACTGCTTTTTCTCAATTTCATTTGGTGTCAAGTGTTGGCGTCTGTGAGACACTTGACAAAGGTCAGCCAGACTCAACTACCCATTAAATGTATGCAAGGGAAGTGTCTTCACCTGGCCCACGGTTTCACTCCTTGTCCCCTTTATGACAACCCAATAGAGAAATTTATCTCAGACCTTTGTTGAGAAACTGCTTTGTTTTTACCTTCTGAACACTGAATTCTGTGTCTTTCTTTTGCTTTGGCTGTAAGAAGGTAGAGAACCAAATCTGTGGCCCACTTTTGTGAACTAACTTGCTGTACTGGTTTGAAAGTATTACGTACCCTGGAAAAGCCATGTTTTAATCTTGGTTCAATCTTGTAGGAACAGCCATTTCTTTTAATCCTGATTCAATACTGTAGGTTGGAAACTTTTGATTAGATGATCTCCATGGAGATGTGACACACCCATTTGTGGCTGTGATCTTTGATTAGATGGAAATGTGACTCCACCCATTCCAGGTGGTCTTGATTCGTTTACTAGAATCCTTTGAAGAGGAGACATTTTGGAGAGAGTCAGGAACAACAGAGCTGCCAGAACTTGGAGAACAGAGACACAGATGTTTGGAGATGCTTGGAACCCAGCGGACGTTGCCATGAGATGTTAAACAAGTCAGAACCAGGAGAGAGTCAAGGGAAGCCAAAAAATGACAGCCAGCCCTGGAGAAGCAAAGTGAGGAAGCCCCCTAGGAACAGAGGCTGAAAGCAATGGAGCCCAGGAGCAAGGGACCAGCAGATGCCAGCCCCATGCCTTCCCAGCTGACAGAGGTGTTCCTGACCCACTGGCCTTCCTTGAGAGAAGGTAACCTCTTGTTGGTGCCTTAGTTTGGACACTTTCACTTCTTTTTAGACTGGAAACTTGTAACTTATTAAATTCCCTTTTATAAAAGCTGTTCCAGTTCTGGTATATCGTTTTCCTGAAGTGTGCAAACAAAGACACCTACCCATAATGTTGCTCTGGGTTCTATCCTTTTCTTTTCTTGCCTTGATTTTCTCTCCTACTGATTTTATCCTCTTGTATCATATGTATTTTGGGAAATTTACTTAACTCCTTTAAAGAAAAAAACAACTGTTGGACATGGAACATGACTTCCAGGGGTTTAAACCTCCCAAGCAATGTAGGACAGAAATCCTAGAATGAGCTGGGACTCAGCATCAAGGGACTAAGAAAACCTTCTTGAGCAAAAGGGGGAAGAGAGAAATGAGACAATGGTTGAGAGATTTCAAACAGAGTCGAGAGGCTATCCTAGAGGTTATTTTTACACATTATATAGATACCACCTTTTTAGTTAAGGTGTGCTAGAGAGGCTGGAGGGAAATGCCTGAAACTGTAGCGCTGTGTTCCAGTAGCCATGTTTCTTTTTTTTTTTTTTTTTACCGTGGGCAGGCACTGGGAATCGAACCCGGGTCCTCTAGCATGGCAGGCGAGCATTCTTGCCTGCTGAGCCACCGTGGCCCACCCCCAGTAGCCATGTTTCTTAAAGATGATTGTATAATGATATAGCTTTCGCAATGTGACTGTGTGATTGTGAAAACCTTGTGTCTGATGCTCTTTTTATCTATAGTATGGACAGATGAGTAAAAAATATGAATTAAAAATAAATAAAAGGGGGAACAAATGTTAAAATAAATTGAGTAGATTGAAATACTAGGATCAGTGAAAGGGAGTGGTAAGGGGCATAGAAAAAAAATAGGGGGAACAAAGGTAAAATAAATTGGGTAGATGGAAATACTAGTAGTCAATGAGAGGGAGAGGTAAGGGGTATGGTATATATGAGTTTTTCCTTTTTTCTTCTTATTTCTTTTCCTGGAGTGATGCAAATGGTCTAAAAAATGATCATGGTGATGAATATACAACTAGGTGATGATATTGCAAGTCATTGATTGTACACCATACATGGAATATTTGTATATTAAGAATGTTCATGTTTATATGTTGTTTTGGTTTGTCAATAAAAGTAAAATAAAAAACTGAAAATAAGCTTTATTAATTCCTCAGAATGAATGTAAAATGAAACATTTCTTTAAAAGAGTTAAATGAGTAGGGATTAGCAGGAAAAAAATTACGGGAGACTTGCAGGCATATATCATACAAAACTAAACACATCTCACAGAGGAAGGCAAACCAGATTAAATTTCTTAGTTGGAAAATACTTAAATCCATTTTGAATTGAGGAGGGGTATAAACAAACTATAAGGAGATGAGTAAAAATAAAAATGAACAGTTTGTGTTTCCACTCTTTACAATGGTAGTGGCTCTGATTTTAAGGCACCAGACTGAAGGCAGGACAAATAAGCAGTCACCTCCCCAGGCAGTGGAGTAGGTCAGCCAGCAGTAGCCAGAGCAATGCAGTTTGTTGATGTAATCAGCACCCTTTTCCAATGCAGCACTTGGAATACCCAGTGTGGTAGTTGGTGCCTAGTTCTACTGCTGTGGACATGAGCCAATGGCGTGTGAACCTCATCTGTTGCTGATTACATCTGCAGTTGGCTAGGAGGCATGCCTGCTGCAATGAATGATGTTTGATTTAATTGGCTGGTGCTTAAATGAGAGAGATCAACGTAGCACAGCCCAAGCAGCTCAGCATACCTCATCTCAGCACTCGCAGCTCAGACCAGGCCTTTGGAGATGCAGA
>PVIY010049404.1:0-16619 GCA_004026745.1 Myrmecophaga tridactyla | reverse complement strand
GCTTTGGTTGTCCCCACTGCTTGTGAGAATATCAAGAAGTCTCCACTTGGGGAAGTTGAATTTTCCCCCTTCTCACCATTCCCCCAAGGAAACTTTGCAAATACTTTTTTATTCACTGTTCAAATCCCTCTGGGATTTATTGGGGCATCATTCTGGACAAACCTACAAAATCTCATGCCCTACTCAAAGTTCTGTGTACTATGGGCCACATAGTTTTCTTAATTGAAGTACCCTCAACAAAAGTCCTACTTACAATGGGTTCACACCCACAGGAATAGATTAAATTTAAGAATATGTTTTTCTGGGGTACATACAGCTTCAAACCACCATGGTATTTTATTAAGATTAGCCACATAAGGAGCTACAAAATTAGAGACTTTACATGCTCCCTGAAGTACGCCAGGTACTTGGGGTTAGGGAGGAGTTGAGAGGAAATTTAGCCAGGAACCTGATATCTGTCGGCAACCCAACTAGGTTTGTGGACCCAGGGAAATTTAGCAAGGACTGGGTATATTTTCATGGTGTAGAATAGATAGGGGTTCTGCATGCAGTTATTTTGGGAAGATCTAGGCAGGCAGACAGCATTAGTGACTACTGGAAACAGGTGGTAAGGCCCCAGTTTCAGGCTTGCTCAAAAAGTGCAACTGGAAAACCCAGCAAGGAACTTCGTTCAATTTGTTCATTAATTCATTCAACTTATGCTCATTAGTGTCCACTGCAATAGTTCTTAACTTTATAAGGCTTAAGAATTACCTGGAGGGCTTCTTAAAATATTGTACTTTCTTAGCTCCTCTTTCCTGCACTTAAGTTGGAAGCCCTACAAAGTCTGCATGTTTAACAAGCATCTCAGATGTTTCTAATGCAAGTATTTCTCAGCGCACGCTTTGATAAAATGTCTAATCCATTGTATATTGGCCAGTGTACTTGTATGGAGTGGGAAGTGGGGGTTGGAATGGTGCAGCTAGAAGCAGAGTAAAAGCTGAGGACTTGTACACTGGGAACATGGCAGGAAGGAGCTGAGCCAACTGGAATTGAGAGTAAAGGGAGAATGAGACAAATCTCATGGTGGAGGCTTGGACTTTCTTTACGTTCTAACTGACTGATAATAAATTGGCTTCTGCAAATAATTTATTCTAAGGTTTAAGTATTTGCAGGTGGAGAGATTGGCGAGTTGTAGGAAAATAAGCAAAATATTTTACTTTGCAACTATAAAGTGTATCAAATGAAGTATTATCAAGTTCCTAAATGTGGCCATTCTAGGAACATTAAAATCACATCATAACTGGTAGTCTTTTCTAGTAATATGAAAGGGTTGTGGGTAGTTTTCAAGTTATTTTTATTCCTAATATTTTATGATGCTGTCACATGTGTGGAAATAAATGACAACAGAGCACCCCAGCAGTTAATTTACAGTGCTAGAAGTGGAAGTAATGTGAAGAAATGAAGGAAGAATTTTGAGGACTCACTGAAGTGTTGCTTAAAGTCACAAGGTGTAACTGAATGGTAAGGAGATTTATAATAAAACAGTAGTCACTTGTACAGTTACATAGACTGAAAGTTGATCTTTTGTACAAGGGCCTCAGGTGGACCCCAAATGAGAGGCAAACAGCAACGGGCTCTCTGGATAGTGAGAAATTCTGTCTGAAGAGGTCTTTTTATCTTCATCCCTTGGAGTGTAATCACCATCACCTACAGCATCTTTAAAATAGAGGCAGGTGTAACTTGAGGTAAAAATTCAGTTTACCTCAGTTGAATGAGGTAATGTTTGTAGACCATAAAAATAAGGTAGTGGTGGTACTTTTACAACAAAATTCTGGCCTAAAATAATTCACGCAGACTCCCAGTGTTCGTTGATTAGGCATGTCACTTCTATTCCATTTTACTATTTAAATGCATATTTATTGATGCTTGCTATGTGCCCGATTTTTTTGTCTGTTCTTTTTTAAATTAGCATACAGTGCAATTGATTTTTTGGTGCATACTTCTAAGAATTTTAACACATTTGTATTCATGTAACCACCACTACAGGATACAGAACAGTTCCACCACCTCAAAAGACTCCCCCATATTATCTCTTTGTAGTCATTCTCTCCCCTTCTGACCCCTAGCACCCATTGATCTGTTCTTTCTCACTTTAGCTTTATCTTTTTTGGAAATCATATATATATATATAATTATATAATATGTAACCTTTTGAGGCTGACTTTTTTCACTCAAGGTAATGCTGTTGAGATAGACATCCAAGTTGTTTGTATCAATAGTTTATTACTTTTTATTGCTGAATAGTATGTCTGCTGTATGAATTGTACCACAGTTTGTGTTTATCTGTTTACCTGTTGAAGGACATTGGGTTGTTTCTGGTTTTTAAACACCATGTATAGATCTTGCATAAATGTAAATTTTCATTTCTGTAAGATAAATACACAGAAGGGAGATTGTCTGGTGTATGTTAAGTGTATATTTAATTTTATAAGAAACCACCAGGCAAATAATTTATGTAGAGAAAAGGGAGACCTTCCCTTGGGTAATGTATTTGGCTTCTTATACCTTTCTCCATTCTTTCTAAATCATCCCAGTAAACTGTTTGTATTATAAGAAGCAAACCAAATGATTGCTAATTAAATGTTTAGTGTTTATTAGCTCGAGGTCAAATTTGTTTAATGAATATGGAAGAATTATTTTTTTTAAATTTTGACCACATGTGGCTCATCATTGGTATATAACTCCAATTTTCTGAAGCTGAAACATAATTACCTTAATTGAAAATACTGTAAGGGCGGGCAATGGTGGCTCAGTGGCAGAATTCTCGCTTGCCCTGATGGAGACCCAGGTTCGATTCCTGGAGCCTCCCCACGCCAAAATAATAATAATAATAACAATACTGTAGAGGTTTGTAATTATTGAATCTTTGTTTTGATATTGTTAGTCATGCCAGTACTTTCTTTGATACCAATTTCTCTGTTAGGAAATAGCCTCCTGATTATAACTTGTTTCTTTGGGAGAATACAGCCTACACTCTCCAATAATACGTTGCTGCAGAAATTGGGACTGTGAAGTAGCGACTAAAGTTTAGTGTTTGGCATAATTTAGAAAAGGTGACTTAAGTAGAAGGATATTGATGTATCTGTTTTTCAAATTGCAGTTAATTATAGTGACAGTTTAGGTATCTTGCCTAACTTTACAAATATTACATGATTTGAATTAAAAACAGACAATTTAAAAATGAGTCAAATTAATAAAAAAGAAACTTGCCTCATCACATCATTCCTCCAAAGGTTTTTCACACCCTATAGCCATATGTAGACATGACATTTGAAAATCAAAGTGAATTGCTTCAATCTTTATGAGAAAGTTTGAGGGTAGAATCTCCTTTTATGCAGGTGTCATTCACTCACTTTTGATTATATGATAGTCTTCTGAATATGGTCCCTTTACATTAATAAATGATGTAATCCTTGTATTTATGGTGGCCACATTAAAAATAATTTTTTAAAAGTGGCTTTTAAGTATTTATAATCATTTATAATCAAATGATTTAATCATTTATAATCAAATTATAATCATTTATAATCAAAACAGCTTTCATGTTTTAAAGAATTAAAAATAATGTTTGGACCTGTTCTCTTTCAATGCATGTATAAAATATAGGTGTAGTAGATAAGAATTCATACTGCAGGGTCAACTGAGACTTTGATTTACATATATAATAAATTATGCTGTGTAAGCCTGCCTAAGATGCTACTTATTTTTTTTCCAAAGAAGCTTCTTCAAATGGTTCTGTTAAGTGTAGGAATGTTCTGATGATTATCTTTTTAATTAAAATGAGAAATCTTTGTTTAAAGTGGCATTCGTTTTTTACGGCCTGTTACAGTCTCTGTAACAATCATTTCTTTAGTCTGAACGTTTTATTTCCAGGAATCCATTTATATAAAACTATGTTTAGACTTAATTAAGGAACGATTCTTACAAAGCTTTGTAAATAGTCAGGAAAAAAGGGACCGAAAATAAAACTGACATTCACATTTAACAAAATGATTGTAACAAGGTATGTAATAAGCTATAAAAATACAATAAAGCCCATTTTATAAGAGTTCATATTTTTTGATCCTTGTTTTCAAAAGTATTTAAGAGAAATATCAGCGCTCTGTGAACTGACATCTGCTTTGCTGAATTGATTAGTGATAACTTCTTTTGTCTATGACTGAGAATATAGGAGCTCTACCTGTCTTGTTAGTATCCTTTCTTTGAAATACCTTGTAATCAACTTATCTTAGATTGTAAGTGTTACATTATCCTTTAGTGAAAACAAGACCTGGTTCTCATCCCAGTTACACTACTTTCCAGAAGTTCTAAGACCTTGGGCAAGTTGCTTAATCTTTCTAGGTCTCCTTTTCCTCATCTGGAAAGCAGATACGATAACTACTTTTCCTACTTCAAAGAGCTGTTTTGAGGACTAAGCAAAATTATAAGTAGTGAAAATATTTTGGAAAATTTTTAAAGGAATGTAAGCATCCAAGTTATTTTTCTCTTAAAGATGAACTAGGTATAATTATCTTTTAATTAGCAGACTTTCTTCTCTTACTTGTACACTCTCATGCATATGTGCATTTCCTTTCTGCAGTGCATTTTGTTATTGTTATTTTTCATTTCCTTGCATAACTATAAGTGCTTGGTATAGTGGGACTCACACAGGACTTGAAGCCAAAAGACCTGGTTTCAAATTCTCTCTTAATTATTTACTTACGTATCTTACCTTGGATGGTGGTAATAGTCATAACAGCAGCAGCAGTAGCAGCAAACACAGTTCAGAATACATACGCAAGGCAGGATTTCTGGACACTACATATATTCACTTACATGATTCTTTCAGCTTATGAGTTATTATTATCTGTGGAAACTGAGTCACAGAAAGATTACATTACTTCTCCAAGATTATACAGCTGGGATTCCAACTCAGTTTAGTTCCAGAATGAGTACTCTTAACCACGTTGCTGTACTTAATCACCCTATTCCTCAGTTTCCTCATCTCTAAAATGAAGATAATAATCGTCCCTCTACTTTACTGGGTTGTTTTGAGGATCAACTAAGGGGGTATGCATAAATGCAGTTTATATCAGAATGTACCGTAAGTATAAATTATTAGATGTCAACTTTAGGATTAATAGGCATCTTAGATTAGCTATTTTGTGGTTTGGGTGTTATGTGTGTGTGATTGCTGTGGACCAACATCTTTTGACTTACTTTGGAGAAATATGATTTTGGAGAAGGGTGTGGATGGTATCAGCTTTTTTCTCCTCCCTAAACCTACAGAAAAATTGTGAGAAAAACACTATGATCATTTATATATTCCTTACCTGGATTGACAGTTAACATTTTGCCACATTTACTTTTTCTCTACTTAGCTATACTTTTTCTTTCTAGGCTAAGAGTTGTAGACATCCTGATATTACACTTCTAAATACTTCAGCATGTATTTCATAAGAGCAAGGGCATTCTCTGTCATAACCACAATACAAGATCCCACTCAGGAAAGTCAACATTGGCAACATTTTATTATTTAATATCTAGTCCATATTCAAATTTCTTCAGTAGTCCTCATAATATACCATACAGCATTTTGTTTTTTAAATCCAGAGTCTAATCACGTTATATGTAGTTTTGTCTCTTTAGTTTCCTTTAATTTAGAACAGTTCCCTAACTTTTTTTGCTCACAAAGTTGACATTTTTTGAAGAGTTCAGACTAGTTGTGTTACAGAATGTCCCTTATTTCGATTTGTCTGATTGTTTCCTCCATGATTAGACTCAGATTAAGAAATCTGGGCACGAATATAATATATGTTATAGTATCTTTCTCAGTTTGTTACATCAAAAGGTACGTGATACCAGTTGGTTCTATTATTGGTAATATTAACCATGTTCATTTTATTAAGGTTGTACTCACCAGATTTCTCCATTGTAAAGATATCTTTATAATAAATAAATTTCCAGTAGAGTGAAAATTGGAGATGGTATAGATATCTTGTTCTCCAACAGTGTTTTCTCTGACAGTTTTAGCCATCCATTGATGATTCTTGTTGAATCAGTCATTCTATGGAAAGTGTAAAATCAATCTTTACTTTTTAGGAAGTTCTAAATCATTTTTTTCTTTCTCTTTTATTTTGAAGTGGCCACTATTTTCTATTTTCGGAAAATGTTGAGTATGTAGACTATCAAAAATTTTTAAAAAAATTTTTGTTTTTGAACTTAGACCAATGAAAATTTACTTTTTAAGTTGTAAATTGCAGGTTCTTTGCTTTATAATTGTTGTCGTTAGTAAAAAACACTATTGAAGTAGATTAAATAAATGGGTTAAGTTTTTAAGGGCTTATGGTAGTAAATAGTGCATCAGAATCACCTGGAGGGCTTCTTAAAGCACTGATTGCTGGGGCTCACTCCTTGGGTTTCTAAATTTAATAGGCCGTGGGTGGGGCCTGATAATTTGCATCTCCAGTTAGCTTCCAGGTAATGCTGCTGGTTCTAGGACCACACTTTTGAGAGCCACTGTGGCTTCTTTAGGCCTTTCCAGCTGTTATTTTGCTCACGACTATTTGGGCCATTTTTATACTCATTTGCTTTTTTCTGGTAGATATGAGAGTAGTGTGGATATGGTGGAATAATTTGAAATTTATATTAGTGGATTTTGATAAATGTTGGAAAAATTGTGACGATTGACTAAGTTTCTGAATAGGATCTCATTAATCTGGCTAATCCCAAATTGACTATGCTGTAATGAAAATGGTTATAGGCTATTTTAAAACTTGTCATAGCATTTATATTTGTTGAATTTTCTTTCCTTGACTTTGAAACACCGATCCCTTAGTTTTATCTAAATTAGGTATCCATAGTGGTCAGTTTGGATTTTCAACTGATCTTTGCATACATTTCAACAACTTGAATCTGTTAAGTCTATGGAATTAGTAAAGCATATGGCACATTTTGCATGTTAGAGATATTTTCGCTTCTATAGAATTTGGCTAGTCTGGTCCTCTTTATTTCTCCCTTAGAAATACTATAAACATCAGAGAAAATAGGGTGACCTTAATATTTGTTTCCCAGCATAATTACAGCCTTGAAGCAGTTATTTGCTACTGAATAAAAAGTTTAATTTCACGCCCTGATTAGTGCTAGTCCATGCAGGTGGATATTTATTTTATGCAGCTAAAGTGATCTGCCTTTGTAAATTACTTGCCAGTCAGCAGAGCTATAATTTCTTATGAGTTAGTTGGTGGTAAATTATAGTTCTTATTAGTAAGTTTTGTGTTTAAGTGCTTGTTTTTATGAGGTAGGGGTGGGAATCAGTCACCAAATTTTGGCCAGTCTAGGATTTGGCTCATAGTTTTTTCTGAAAGATTCAGGGATTGGCTTTGAACTAGCAGCCCCAAACTAATTAATTACATAAAACAGTAAGAAAGAGCAAGCTCTTGTTTTCAAGTGACTTGAAATTGTAATCAGAACCTAGAAAGAATGGTGCTTGGTGGAAAAGACCTAAGTGTAGATTCTCTTTCTTACTGAAAAATAGAATATATTATAGTTACAGTTTTAGTGTTTAGAGAAGCTTAAAAAGTAGTGAAATAAACTGAGGGCAAGACACAGAAGATTTTGAAATTAAATGGTACCTTTAACTGAGTATTTAATTGCTTATCAAAGCCATGAAGTTTAAAATTTTATTTTTAAGTGAGACTTAACTGGATTTGGATTAAGAGTAAATGCAATAAATCAGAAAGAAGCAGAATGCTACTTCTTTCATAAGTGGGTCACTTATTTGCCTTCTTTTCTAAAATGCCACCAAATTTACATGGGACCATAGGCTAAAGATTTGGGAGGGATCCTCTTTCAATGCTTCTTAACCTTTCTTTGGCCATGGGCCTCACTAAAAGTTTGTTGTTTGCCACTGGTCCTTTCTCCAACATGCATGACACACATTTTGTATACAATTTAGGAGGTTCAGAGATCCTTGAATCCTATCCATGGACCCTAGGTTAAGATAACTTGATCTAGCCTTATTTTTTTGTTGTTACATATTTTAATTAAAAAGCCTTTGTTGATAATTTTCGTTTCAACATAACTAGTTGTGACTACTTAAATAAGGGTATAACTATAAGGTCTGAGTTTCATCATAAAATAACATTTTGAGAAGCTAATGAAATGTTGAGAATGCAGCTTGATAGTGTCAGGAAAAAATGTTACAGAAATGACTTGGCTGGTAGTTATCAAAAATCCTACTGGAACATCCTGTTCTTAATTTTCTCATTCCCTTAGCCACTCAGGCAAGCAGCTACAATTTATCCCTGTCTGTGATGATGGAATTTTACTTGTCAGGGATATATGGATAGATACACTTAAATCCTCTGATTGCTATCCTACTGATATTTCTAAGATCTTTCTACTTTTATCAGTTTTTTTGTTTGTTTGGTTTTTTTTTTTTTTGGGCATGGGCAGGCACCAGGAATTGAACCAGGGTCTCCGGCATGGCAGGTGAGAATTCTGCTATTGAGCCACTATTGTACCACCCTACTTTTATTAGTTTTATTAAAGAAAATAGCATGACCAAGCAGATGCCCAGCAAGACAAGTTTAACCCAGCAAGTGCACTTTACATCTAGGAGCATTTGGAATAAACTCCTTTTTATTAAGGTCAACAATAAACACTGTCATGTTAAGTTATTTATACTCTACAGTTCTGGCAGACCTGGAGAACATTTATCTTCTTTTCTTCATCCTCTTAAGGTACCAATACTGGGAATGCTATCCATTTAGTTAGCTCATTCAAGAAACGGTAGTTCTTGATCATTTTAAGTCAGCAGTATACTTTGGGCAAAAGAGCAGGTTTGGATTTTAGCTAGGTATCTCACATGCCATTTGGAAAATAGTTTTTATGGGGCATCAATAAAAAGTTTCATGCCTCCTTCCTTTAAAAAATGAGGAAACTAAAACTCAAGGAAGTTATGTGACTTGTCCAAAGTCAAAGTTTGATGAAAGCCTTGATTACAGCCCGTATTTCCCAAGTCCTTTCTACTTTGCTCTTCCTTCTTTTTTGTTTGTGGTTGAACTTTTATTTCTTCCTTTGGGTGTGACTAATAGGTGAATTGAGGGATGTGTGTGTTTACTTAGTGCTTTCTGGACTTGTTTAAGAAAGCCTTTTCTACTCCATGGTAATGAAGAGTCTTTTGTATTCTCTACTGAAAGCTTTAGGGTTTTGCCTTTTATATTTTTCAGTCTGTCTAGAATTGATTTTTGTGTTTGGTGTGAGGAAGGGATCCTATTTCATTTTTTCCACATGGATTTCCAGTAGTCCCAGCATAACATAATTCTCTGCTGATCTATAATGTTACCTCCATCATATATCATGCCCTTAAATGTACTGATCTGTTTCTGGACTTGCTCTTCTATTTTGTTGTTCTATTTATCAAACTCTGTATCAGTACCATATTGTGTTTTTTCATGTAGCTTTATACAAGGCCTTGATACATGGTAGTTAAATTCCCATGCCTTGTTATTTTAGTTATTTTAATAATTAATCCAAGTTGATTATTAATAGAAGCCAAAATATGGTTTTCAAAAAATATATTTTATTTTTGAATATGTAAAACATGTAACAGTAAAAAATTCAAAAGGTACAAATGAAAATATAGTGAAAAGTCTCTTATATTACTAACCATTCAGTTTCCTCCCACAGAGACCACCACTTTTTTCTTGTTCATTGAGTTACTTTTTTAAAGTTTTTTAAAATTGTGACATATAACATATATACAAAAAAGCAGTAAATTTCCAAGTACATTTGAACAAGTTGTTATAGAACAGATTTTAAAGTTTGGTATGGGTTACAGTTCCACGATGTTTTCTTTTTTCTTCTAGCTGCTCCAAGATGTTGGAGACCAGAAGAAATATCAGTATGATTCAGCAGTCATACTCATTTGTTAAATCCTACCTTCTGTTATATTCCTCCTACTCATTTGTTAAATCCTATCTTCTGTTATATTCTTCCTTCTCTTTTTTTTTTCTTTTTTGTGAAAAATAATATATATACAAAAAAGCAATAAATTTCAAAGTACATCGCAATAATTAGTTATAGAACAGATTTCAGAGTTTGGTATGGGTTACAGTTCCACAATTTTAGGTTTTTACTTCTAGTTGCCCTTAAGTACTAGAGACTGAAAGAAATATCAATATAATGATTTAGCAATCATAATTATTTGTTAAACCTGACCTTCTCTGTATAATTCCACCATCACTTTTGATCTTTCTCCCACTCTTTAGGAGTATTTGGACTATGCCCATTCTAACTTTTTCATGTTAGAAGAGGCTGTCAATAATATGGGACAGGGAGATGAAACTACTTGATGTTCTGGAGAGGCTGGCCCCTCTGTGTTTCAGGACTTATCTGGTCCAGGTACACACCTGGAGGTGTTAGATTTCTGGAAAGTTACCCTAGTGCATGGAACCTTTGTAGAATCTTATGTAATGCTGAAGATACTCTTTAGGATGGCAAATTTTTTTTTTTAATTGTGAAATATGACATACCAAAAAACCCAATAAATTTCCAAGTACATTTTTATAAGTAGTTATAGAACAGATTTGATATGGGTTACAGTTCTATGATTTTTCATTTTTTCTTCTAGCTGCTCCAAAATGCTGGAAACCAACAGAAATATCAGTATAATGGTTCAGCAATCATACTCTTGTTAAATCCTATTTTCTCTGTTATACTCCTCTTTCTCTTTAAATAACATATGCGTAAAAACAATTTCTAAGTACATCACAATAATTAGTTGTAGAACAGATTTCAGAGTTTGGTATGGGTTACAATTCCACAATTTTAGGTTTTATTTCTAGCTGCTCTAAGATACTAGAGGCTATAAGAAATATCAGTATAATGATTCATCACTCATACTCATTTGTTAAACCCCACCTTCTGTGTATAGCTCCACCATCACCTTTGATTTTTCTCCCACTCTTTAGGGATATTTGGGCTATGCCCATTCTAACTTTTTCATGTTGGAAGGGGCTGTTGATAGTATAGGACAGGGGGAGAAACTAGTTGATATTCTGGAAAGGTTGGCCCCTCTCCATTTCAGAATTTCTCTGGTCCAGGGACTCATCTGGAGGTTGTAGGTTCTGGAAAATTACCTAGTACATGGAACCTTTGTAGAATCTTATATAATACCCTAGGAATTTTTTAGGATTGGCAGGAATGGTCTTTGGTTGGGGTTTGGCATGTTAGGATAGGTAGCAGTGTCTAACTGAAACATGCATAAGAGTGAACTCCAGTGTAGCCTCTCGACTTTATTTGAACTTTCTCAGCCACTGATACCTTATTTGTTACACTTCTTTTACCCCTTTTGGTCAGAATAGCATTTTTGATCCCATGGTGCCAGGGCTGGACTCATCCCTGGGAGTCATCTCCCATGCTGCCAGGGAGACTTTCACTCCTGGATATTATGTCCCACATAGCGGGAAGGGCTAAGTTTCATTTGCAGAGTTGAGCTTAGAGAGAGAGAGAGGCCACATCTGAGCAACAAAAGAGGTTCTCTGGATGTGATTCTTAGGCATATGTACCAATAGGTAGGTTAAGCTTCTCCACTACATACATAAGCTTCACAAGAGCAAGCCCAAGATCAAGGACTTGACCTATTAATTTGCGTGTCCCGAATGCTTGACACAGTATCATTGGTTTCCCTGTTGGTAAAGTTTAATAGTTCCATATTTTCTCTCCTATCCCTCAAGGGACTTTTCCAATACTATCTGCTTATCTGCTTAATATACTCTGGATGTATCCAGGCATTACATTAAGCCATGCAGGAATAAAGGCCCTCATTGTTATTCTGGGCTCCCTGTGTTTGGATTGTTTAAATAATCTATCCAGACAGGTTGAGTTAGATTATGTACTACAGAAAATTTAGGTAATGGACAAAAGAAACCTTTTTTCCTTTGGTCTCAAAGAGTAGGTGAATTTCTAAAATACAGACAATGTCTTCCTTACCCCTGTATTCTAAATTACCTTAATCCCCACCTAGTCAGCTTTATTCTTATCTATAAAAACCAGGTTATACTTATGCTCTCAAAATTCAGAAATAACAATTACCGCTCCAGACTGAGTGTAACTGCTATAAGAGCTTACAGTGTAGGCCCCAGTTTTCTTATAAGTATTTTCTAAATGAGACCGTATGATATTTGCTCTTCTGTTTCTGGCTTATTTTGCCTCACCAAATGTCCCATAGGTTCATTCACATCAGTGCGTGCCTCACAACTTCATCCTTTTTTGTAGCAGCACAGTATTTGATCGTTCTGTATACACCATCATTCGCCAATTTACTTCTCAGTCAGTATATCTTTCAACCACCTCCATCTACTGGGCCTCATGTTTAATGTCCAAAGTCAACAGTCCATCAACACTTTCAATTTTAGATAATTTCATTGTTCCTTGAGTTATTTTTAAGGTAGATTCTGTAATGAATTTTTCTAGGACCCACCTAGAAGACACTTACCAACTTTGAGAACCTTTGGCTAGGGTAGATTTTTTTTTTTTTTTTTTTTTTTTTTTAATGTTAAGAGACAGTAAGGTATAATGATGAGGAGCATTTGGAGTCAGATGACTTAAGCATTTGACCCTTGGACACATCTTCTGTTTGTTGGAATTTTTTAGTTGTTGGTCCTCTGTTTTCTGTTTGTACTTTGCTCCTAGTGATTTCATCTGTCTTTGCTTTGAAATACGCTCTGTGTGCTAGTGATGCCTAATGTTCCACTAATCTCCAGTTCATCCTTCTTGTCTGACCTCTGGATTTTTGTATTCACCTGAATGTTGCATAGCTATTTCAGGCTGAATATAGCCAAAAATAGAAATCTTAATTTAAAAATGAAACCTTGATTTTTGCTGGTCTTTTCATCCCTATAAATGGCACCATATTTACCCCATTGCAGAAGCCCCAAACCTGGCAACATCTTTGACTCTTCACTTTTCCTTACCCCAATAGCCAATCCATCATCAGATCCTATCTGCTCTACCTACAAAATGCATCTCAAATTCATTTCTGTATTTCTATTATCATCAACTAGTTACTGTAATTTACCATATGGACAAATACAATAAGTCTCCCTGTTAATTCCAAATTCTACCCAACAGCCAGAGTGATCTTTCAAAAATCTAAATTTAAAACTTTTCAGTATTTTTCCTTTGCACTTATGCCAAGCATGGTAAGACTTTGTTGTTCTGCCAGGTAGATCAGGTCTTTTCCTGCTTTCAGCTTTGACTATGTCATGTCAGTATTCCCACTCTTTAATTATAGTCTAGTTACACTGGCCTTTTGCCGAACTCTTGCCTGCTGTAAGGACTTTTCATTTGTTCTCTGTAACCCTGACTTTTTGCTTGACTCCTCCTTATATCCTTTGTATCTCACTTCAAATGTCACTCCTTAGGGAAGTTTCCCTGACCCCCTATCTAAAGCAAACTCTCCTCCCCCTAATTGTCTGTTATTTCTGTTAGGAAATAAATTCTATGAGGGTAAAGTTTTGTCATTTGCCATTCAGTATATCCTATCAAAGGCAACAAATAAGTATTTGTGAAGTCACTTTTGTTCCCTATTTTTTATCTTGTAAACTACTTATCTTACCTCATGGAGTCATTGTACAGTGCAAATAAAAAATAGTTTATTAATATTTTTAATGTCCATATGTTAATTGTTGATAAAGGAACTTTAATGTATTTTTTACAGCAACATAGCAAATTTGAGAATGAAAAAACAGAATCTTGCCACCTTCCACGACCTTTTAACTTGAATTTTGTTTAAAAAAAAGGATTATTATATCTAACATTCTCTTCTTTCTTATTTTCCTGTTCCATGCAGCTTCCAAATGCTCTTTGTAAGGGGCCACATCAGTTGAGCAGATTAATTTTATACTTTCAAAGGCTGTGAGTAATTCAAATGTATATTTCAACGCTCGTGTGAAAAGGGGTAAATATAAATGATTCTGTCATATTTAGACTCTTAATATTTTACATATTTTACTTTTGATAATTATAGTTATAAGAACTTTGCCTAAGGAACTTTTCCTGAAACTAGTCTGTATATAATCAGGATTTCTTGATATGGCATGCAATCTGATTTATCTTTTGAAACAACTCTTAGAATGAAGAGGTTACTATTTACCCTATATGGTAACTGCATCTCCTCTGTGATTCAAATATTGTAACCATTAAGGAGCTGTATTAGGCTTGGAAAATGGTGCAATCTGAAGCCCTTGCAACATGTTTTTCTATAAGAAAAACAGTTTTCAAAAGAATATATCTGAGTGGGAGAACGAAACACTTTTTTGAAATTTATTACTTTGGAATGTATAAAATTTGTCATCTTTGGAATTTACTAGCAAATGGAATTTATAGTACTAAAACATAGTACCGTTTTTATTTAAAATTCTTTTTTTTTTGTTTCTTAGGTTAGTCACTTGTCCCTGAGTCGATTGTGATGATTAATATCAAAGTGAAATTTGCCTTTACTTCTTAGCCATGGTTTCAGCTCTCTAGTTCAGGCTTCACAAAGAGGGCCTCCTTGTTCATCAGTTTAAGTTGGAGCTTTTTCAGACTCTTTACAAAAATGGTAATATTGATATTTACCTTAATTTGCTAAGTTAAAAAAAAAAATCAGAGTTTGCTATCTAGAACAATGGCTTCCAAACTTGATGCCATAACCTATTAGGAATAAATTTTGAGTACCCAATTCCAAGTATTTTTATTTGTTAATTTACAAATTGTATGCATGAACTGTTTTTTTTTCTTTCTTTCTTTCATTTAAAACACTACATTGTTTCATTTAAAACAATCAGATCATTGCTTGAACTGTGCTTAGAGTAGGGATGGTAAATACCCACCTGAATGGCTTCCCTCCTTTTCCCATGCCAGACATGCTTTGTTTACTACTGTTTCATTGAGCCCAGCTGCAGCCTTCTTTTTTTTAAGCTTGTTTTATTGTATAGTATAATATATATACAAAGCAAAGAAATAAAAAAGCAATAGTTTTCAAAGCACTCCTCAAACAGTGGGTTACAGGTCAGATCCCAGAGTCTGTCATGGGCTACCATACGATCCTCTCATATTTTTCCTTCTAGCTGCTCCACAATGTAGAAGGCTAGAGGGCTTAAATACTTTTTTTTATCACCACAATCGACTTTTTTTCCTTCTTTTTTTTTGTGAACAATAACATATATACAAAAAAGCTATATATTTCCAAGCACAGCTCTACAATTAGTTATAGAACATATTCAGACTTTGACATGGGTTACAATTTCACAAGTTTAGGTTTTTGCTTCTGAGGGCTGCTCTAAAATACTGGGGACTAAAAGAGATATCTATTTAATGATTCAGCATTCATATTCATTTGTTAAGTCCTATCTTCTATGTATAACTCCACTTTGATCTTTCCATACCTCTCATTGGGGTTGTTTGGGCTATGGCAATTCTAAATTTTTTATATTGGAAGGGTCTGTCACTAATATGGGGTAGGGAAATGGTACTATCTAATGTTCTGAAGAGGCTGGGCTATGTTTCAGGACTTATCTGGACCAGGGTCCCATCTGGAATTTCTAGGTTTCTGGCAAGTTACTTTAGTACCTGGAACCCTTGTGGAATCTTATAAATTGCCCACGGTGTTCTTTAAGATTGACTGGAATGGTACTAGTTGGAGGTTGGCAAGTTATGATAGGTAGCAAGGTCTACCTGAAGCTTGCATAACAGCAACCTCTGGAGTAGCCTCTTGACTCTATTTGAACTCTCTCTGCCACTGATACTTGATTAATTATACTTCTTTGCCCCTATTTGGTCAGGATATAATTGTTGATCCCACAGTGCCGGGTCTGGATTCATCCCTGGGAATCCTCTCCCACGTCGTCAGGAATACTTTCACCCTTGGATGTCATGTCCCACGTAGGGGGGAGGGCAATGATTTCACTTGCAGAGTTGGTCTTAGAGAGACTGAAACCACATCTGAGCAACAACAGAGGTCCTCCAGAAGTAACTCTTAGGCATGCCTATAGGTAGTTTAAGCTTTCATGCTACCTACATAAGCTTCACAAGAATAAGTCTCATGATCAAGGGCATGGCCTATTGATTTGGGTGTCCCTAATGTTTGACACAGTATAAGGGGATTCCCTGATGATAAGGTTTAATAGTTCCATATTAGTCTTTCTCCCCTCTCTCAGGGGACCTTGCCAATATTTTTTGATTATCTGGTTAATATACTTTAGGATGCTTCCAGGCATTACAGTAATCTATACAGGATCAAAGGATCTCTTTCTCATTCTGTGCTCTGTTTCAGTTGTTCAAATGAACTATACAAATAGTTGAATTAGATTATGCACTACAAAAAATTTCAGTTCCAGATCAAATAACCTTTCTGTGCTGGCTTGAAAGGAAGTATGCCCCCTAAGAAAAGCCATGTTTAAATATAAATCCCATTTCATAAAGGTAGAATAATCTCTATTCAATACTGTATGTTTGAAACTGTAATGAGATCATCTGCCTGGTTGATGTGATTTAGTCAAGAGTGATTGTTAAACTGGATTAGGTGACGACATGTCTCCACCCATTTAAGT
>PVIY010049403.1:0-16752 GCA_004026745.1 Myrmecophaga tridactyla | reverse complement strand
GAAATATTCCAAGCTTATTCACTAATGTCAGTTTATATCAGTGAGACTATACAGTATTTGTCCTTTTGTTTCTGGCTAATCACACTCCGCATAAAGTCCTTAAGGTCCATTCATGTTGTTACATGCTTCATAACTTTATTCTGTCTTACAGCTGCATAATATTCCATCTTATGTATATGCCACAGTTTCTGCCACCCGTCTGTTGATGGACATTTTGGCTGTTTCCATCTCTTGGTAATTATAAATAATGCTGCTATAAACATTGGTGTGCAAATGTCCATTTGTGTCCTTGCTCTTATGTCCTTTGAGTAGAGACAGCATATAGATGGATCTTGCTTTTTAATCCATTCTGCCAGTATATGTCTTTTGATTGGGGAGTTTAATCCATTAACATTTAGTGTTATTACTGCACGGGTAGTACTTTCTTCTACTATTTTGCCTTCTGGATTTTATATGTCATATCTAATTTTCCTTCTTTTTACCTTTAGTCATAATCTTCCTTTCTACACTCTTCTACACATCTCTCTTCTGTCTTTTGTATCTCTTTCTAGTGCTCCCTTTAGTATTTGTTGCAGAGCTGGTCTCTTGGTCACAAATTCTCTCAGTGATTTTTTTGTCTGAAAATGTTTTGATTTCTCCCTCATTTTCGAAGGACAATTTTGCTGGATATAGAATTCTTGGTTGGCAGTTTTTCTCTTTTAGTAATTTAAATATATCATCCCACTGTCTTCTCGCCTCCATGGTGTCTGCTGAGAGATCTATGCATAGTCTTATTGGGCTTCCCTTGTACGTGATGGTTTGCTTTTCTCTTGCTACTTTCAAGATTTTCTCTTTCTCTTTAATCTCTGACATTCTGATTAGTAAATGTCTTAGAGTACATCTATTTGGATCTATTCTGTTTGGGGTACACTGCACTTCTTGGATCTGTAATTTTAAGTCTTTCATAAGAGTTGGGAAATTTTCAGTGATAATTTCCTCCATTTGTTTTCTCCTCCTTTTCCCTTCTCTTCTCCTTCTGGGACACCCACAACACGTATATTCATGTACTTCATATTGTCTTTCAGTTCCCTGAGTCCTTGCTCATATTTTTCCATTTTTTTCCCTATATTTTCTTTTTCTTGCAGGATTTCAGATGTTACTTCCTCCAGTTCAGAAATCCTATGTTCTGTCTCTTGAAATCTACCATTGTAGGTTTCCATTGTTTTCTCCATCTCTTCTACCATACCTTTCATTCCCATAAGTTCTGTGATTTGTTTTTTCAGACTTTCAATTTCTTCTTTTTGTTCATTCCTTGCCTTCTTTATATCCGTCCTCAATTCATTGATTTGGTTTTTGATAAGGTTTTCCATGTCTGTTCGTATATTCTGAATTAATTGTTTCAGCTCCTGTATCTCATTTGAATTGTTGGTTTGTTCCTTTTACTGGGCCATATCTTCAGATTTATTAGTGTGTTTTGTTATTTTTTGCTTGTGTCTAGGCATTTAATTACCTTAATGAGTTTATTCTGGAGATTGCTTGTACTTCTTTTACCTAGGGTTTTCTTGCTGGATGAATTTGTTGTCTATCTTTTCTTTGACATTCAGTTCAGCTTTATCTGGACCTCTAGCTTAAGTTTTGTTTAACAGAGGAGAATTTTTCAGTTCTTATTTTCTTGTTTCTTGCCCTGCTTGTATGGTACCTTTTCCCCACACACACACTTAGGAGGGTCTACTTAGGTATTATAGACCCCAGCCAGATTTTCCCAGACCACACTGGCCTCCTGTCAGGAGAAAAGAGTCACCTGCATCGGTTTTCCCCAAGGGTGAGACCCAGCAAGTTGAAAGACTTTCCTGTGAAGTCTCTGGGCTCTGTTTTTCTTATCCTGCCCAGTATGTGGTGCTTGTCTGCCTGCAGGTCCCACCAGCATAAGATGATGTGGTACCTTTACCTTTGGCAGACTCTCCATGCTGGGGTGTGGTGGAGACAGAGGAGAGGTTGTAGGCTGGTTTTAATGGCTTCAAATTACCAAGCTCTGGTGTCTGAATTCCTTTTGATTCCATCTGAGTTGGGCTTTATCCCTCCCCTAGGGAAGGCACAGGCTCCAGACAAGCCCTCAAATGAGTTTGTTTCTGCCTGTGCCTGAGGCAGTTGCAGCCTGCGGAACCCTGCCACTGTATCCAAAGGCTGTCAAGCCTTTGTAGAAACACAGTCTCAAAAACCTCTGTTTCTTTCTTTTTTTTCTTTTTTCCATCAGCCCCGTCCCCTTGGCGCCGGGGCAAAAATGAGTGAACTCCACTTTGACCAGGTTCACCTGAGCTGGGGGCCTATTTTTAATAGTCAGAATTTGTTAATTAATTCCACAATTGGCATTTGGTTGGGCTCAGCCCCTGCTGTTGATAAAGTCTCTTTCCTTTCCCCTCTGGGGAGCAGACTGTGGGGGGGGGGCACCGGCTACCACGGCTTGGGGAACTCACGGTTCTGGGGGGCTCACCGCTGGTCCAGCTGGTCCAGACTGGGGTACACTGTGTGTCCGGTCACTGACATGGCCCTAGGGGCTGTTCTGTACTGTTTCTGGTTATTTAGTAGCTTTTCTGGAGGACAAACTAAAACACACACATTGTTAAGCTGCCATCTTGGCCCGGAAGTCAGATAACAACCACTCTTGATTGGGTTACATCTCCAGGGAGATGATCTACTTACAGATTCAAACATACAGTACTGAATAGGAATTATTCTGCCTTTATGAAATGGGATTAGGATTAAAACATGGCTTTTCTAGGATCCATTCATCCTTTCAAACCAGCACACTTGGTATATACCAGAAATGTATTCTTTTTTTTTTTTTTTTTGCAGAATTGATCTTCTATCCTCAGTTTGATCTGCAGAGTCAGCGTCATTGCAATCACACTCTCCGCAGGCCATTTTGTAGAAATTGACAAGTATGGAAAGGCAAAGGGCCCAAACAATCTGGGGAAACAACTAACTTGGAGGGCTCACCACTCCGATTTCAGAGAACATCTAAAGCCCTGGTGGTCAAAGCTGCGGGTAACGGTGTAAGAGCTGGCGGTGGACGAGGGGACTGAACAGAAGGTCCAGAAGTAGCCCAGGCATGCAGTCAGTTGATTTTTTCATGGTACAAAAATAGTCGATTGCAAAAGAACTCCAACCAGCAGGCCAAATGCCTCCCTTGGTTGTTACCTGTGCTTCCATGCGGGAGAAGAGCAGGGGAGCACTGCGCTGGAGACGGGGGTGCCCGGCAAGCATGGGCGGAGGTGGGGACACTGCACTCAGAAGAGGGGGCTTCTGGGCAGGTGCACAAGCCTCTGTGCAGAGCCTGGTCCCGAGGAGGGGGTGGCAGAGTGAGTCCTTCAGGGTTCCCGGGAGGGTGGACCTCAGCAGCAGGCAGGAGGGCAGTGGAGGGGCCGGGGCAGGAAGGAATTGGGGGAGCCACGGGGAATCCAGTGGGGCCCAGGAGGAAACGGGGAGGGTAGGTGCTGGCGGTGCAGGAAGAAGGCAGTGGAGCGGAGGCGGCTGCCCCCAGGGAGGAGGTGGCGCTCCTATGGGGATCTGGTTGTGTACAGGCCAGCCATGGGGGTGGGAAAAAATTTCTTAGGACACGCAAAAATATTCCATCAGTAAAAGAAAATTTGATAAATTGGGCTTATGAAATTTTTTTTGGAATTTGCTCCTCAAAAGATGCCATGAAAAAATAAGAAAATGTGAGCCACACCCTGAGAAGAAATGCTTACCATACTTATCTAACAAGAATAGCTAAACAAAATTCCATAATAAAAAAGATAATACAATTTTCAAAAATAGGCAAGAGACTTAAACATCTGCTTCACAAGAGAAGGTTGAATGGCCATAAGCACGTGAAAAGATAGATGCTCCCCATTATTAGCCAAGGGTCAAGAGGTCATTCTGGAGAGTTTTCTTGTACAGTGTATAGATATCACTTTTTAGTTTTTGGTGTATGGAGTGGCCAGAGGGAAATACTGGAAACTGTTGAACTGAAATCAAGTAGCCTTGATTCTTGAAGATGACTGTACTGCTATGGAGCTTTGGTGGTGTGACCATGTGATTATGAAAGCCTTGTGACTGACACTCCCTTTATCTAGTGAATGGACAGATGAGTAAGAAAAAAAAAAAGAGAAAAAACAATAGAGGGTAGTTTGGTTTGCTAATACTGCCAGAATGTAATACATCAGAAATGGAATGGCTTTTTAAAAGGGAATTTATTAAGTCACAAGTTTACAGTTCTAAGGCCATAAAAATGTCTAAATTAAGGCATCCAGAGAAAGATACCTTAACTCAAGAAAGGTCAGGGGCTGTCACTTGGGAAGGTCTGTGGCTGCTGTCTGCATGTCCTTGTTCCCAGTTTCATTGCTTCCAGCTTCTGATGCCAGTGGTTTCCTCTCTAAGGGTCTGTGGGCCTTCACTTAGCTCCTCTGGAACACAACTCGAGATTCTGGCTTAGCATCTCATTGGAAGCACATGGTGACATCTGCTGGGCGCTGCATCTCCAAATGTCGGTGTCTAGGCGTCTGCTCTCTCTGTCAGCACTCCAACCATCTCCAGTTGTCTGCGTCTCTGTTGGCTCTGAAGCAACAGTATTTTCTCCAAAATGTCTCCCCTTTTAAAGGACTCCAGTAAATGCATCAAGACGTGCTTTGAATGGGTGGAGTCACATCTCCATCTAATCAAATGGTCACACCCACAATTGGATGTGCTGCATCTCCATGGAAAAAATCTAATCAAGAGTTTCCACCCTACAATGTTGAATCGCGATGAAAGGACATGGCTTCTCTGAGACGCACACCACTTTCAAACCAGCACAGGGGGTTGAGGGGATGTTTTCAGTGTGTTATTTTTTACTTTTATTTTTATTCTTATTTTTATTATTTATGGAGTAACAAAAGTGGTCAAAAATCGATTGTGGTGATGAATGGACAGCTCCATGATATACTGTGAACCACTGACTGCACATTTTGGTTGATCACATGGTTTGTGAATATATATTTCAACTAAAAAACCGGCGAAGTGTTTTTAAACTAATCTGATTTTATAAGTGGTATTTGTAGCTGAATAATACACCACCCTGGCCCCCTGTGCTCGGCCAGCCCCAGGCCCTGCCTGACTCTGCACCCCCAGCCCTGAGACCTCAGGTGGAGATCACAACACGGGAGGTGCACACAAGGGGGCACAGGCGCTAAGAGCGCATGCATCACAGCCAACACGACTATTTTAGAGAGAAAGCCCATATTAAGTATAAAAGGTATAAAAATGCAAATGGCTTTGGACCCATTGACTGCGTACCTGGAAAGGTAGCTAATAGAAATAATAAAAAATAAGCTTATAAAATAGTCTTAGTCGAATGGAGGAAACCTTCCCTGCTGAAAGCGGGAAGAGAGAAATCAGACAAAATAAAGTGTCAGTGGCTGAGAGATTTCAGACTTGAGAGGTTATCCTGAAAGTTATTCTTATGCATTATATAGATATAAGGTGTATTGGGCTAGAGAGAAGTACCTGAAACTGTGGAGCTAGGTTCCAGTAGCCTTGTTTCTTTTTTTTTATATTGCATCAATATGTTTATTAAAATTATAATCTAACATATTATAAAATATAAATATAATAATTAGGGACCATCAATCAGAGAAGTCCTTATTAGGTGGTTTTAGTAAATAAAGAATATAAGGATCAAGCAACTTCTGAATTCAAAAGAGAGCCCGGGGACCCAAAGACAGCTCAATCCAGGTTTGTTTCTTTTGTTCGTTTGTTTTTTATTTTTTTTAATTAAACATACCAACATACAAACACAAATATTCTTACCATATGTTCATTCCATTCTTACAATATCATCACATCATTGTATATTCATCATCATTATCATTTCTTAGAACATTTGCATCAACTCCGAAACCAGTAGCCTTGTTTCTTGAAGATGATTGTATAATGATATGGCTTTTACAAAGTGGTGTGTGACTGTGAAAACCTTGTGTTTGATGCTCCTTTTATCTACGGTATGGACAGATGAGTAAAAAATATGGATTAAAAGTAAATAAATAGGCCAAGATGGCAGCTTAGCAAGGTACAAGATTTAGTTCGTCCTCCAGAGCAGATAATAAATAGCCAGGTACAGTACAGAACAACTGATGCAGCTGCATCAGCGACCGGATACACAGCGTATCCCAGTCTGAACCAGCTGGATCGGCTGTGAGCCCCCCCAGAACCATGAGTGCCTCAAACCACGGTGGCCAGTGCCCCTCCCCCACAGGCTGCTTCCCAGAGGGGAAAGGAAAGAGACTTTACCAGCATCAGCGGCTGAATGCAACTAAGCTCCAATTGTGGAATTAATTCACAAATTCTGACTACTAAAAATAGGCCCACAGCTCAGCTAAACCTCGAGTAAAAGTGGAGGTCGCTGGTTTTTGCCCTGGCACAGAGGGGGCAGGGCTGATGGAAAAAGGAAAAAAAAACAGAGGTTTTTTTAGATTTGAAAAGGTCTGGGCCCTGAAGGAAAGGGGGGGGCACATAGGACCTGGAAACACACAGAGCAATGTACCAATTTAAGCTCTTGATTGGCAAACCTGAGGAACAGGGTCCTGCTCTGAAAAGGATTTTTCTCTTTCGTTTTGGTGGCTTGACTACTGTTTGGGTACAGCTACAAGGCTTCTTGGGCTCCACTGCCCCAGGTGTAGGTAGAATTAAGCTTGTTTGAGCGTTTGCCTGGAGACTGTGCCTTCCCCAGGAGAGGGCTGGAGCTCAGCTCAGGTGGAAACCCTCCCTCAAGGAATTCAGACCCCAGGGTCTGGAAAAGAGAAGCGATTAAAGCCAGCCTACAACCTCTCCCTCTGTCCCCACCATGCCCCCAGCAGCAGAGTCTGCTGGAGTTAAAGGTACCGCATCACCTTATGCTGGTGGAGCCTGCAGACAGAAAAGCACCACATACTGGGCAGGATGGGAAAAACGGAGAGTCCAGACACTTCACAAGAAAGCCTTTCAATATGCTGGATCTCACCCTCAGGGAAAACTGATGCAGGTGACTCCTTCTGACAGGAGGCCAGTGTGGTCTGGGAAAATCTGGCTGGGGTCTATAATACCTAAGTAGACCCTCCTAAGGGGGGTAAAAAAAGCCAACATACAGGCAGGGCAAGAAACAGGAAAACAAGAACTGAAAAATTCTGATCTGTTAAAACCTAAACTAGAGGTCCAGAATAAGCTGGACTGAATGTAAAAGAACAGATAGACAACAAAGTCATCCAGCAAGAAAATTCTGGGTAAAAAAATGTGAAAACAATCTCCAGAATAAACTAATTAAGTTAATTAAGTGCCTAGGTGCCAGCAAAAAAATACTGAATCATCTAGGAAAATTGAAGATATGGTCCAGTCAAAGGAACAAACTAACAATTCAAACGAGATACAGGAGTTGAAACAATTAATTCAGAATGTTCGAACAGACGTGAAAAACCTGATCAAAAATCAAATCAATGAATTGAGGGAGGATATAAAGAAAGCATGGAATGAACAAAAAGAAGAAATTGAAAGTCTGAAAATACAAATCACAGAACTTATGGGAGTGAAAGTCACAGTAGAAGAGATGAAAAAACAATGGAAACCTACAATGTCAGATTTCAAGAGGTAGAAAATAGGATCAGTGAACTGGAGGATGGGACATCTCAAATCTGACAAGCAAAAGAAAATATAGGGAACAGAATGGAAAAATATGAGTAGGACTCAGGGAATCAAATGACAACATGAAGCACATGAATTTATGTGTTGTAGGTATTCCAGAAGGAGAAGAGAAGGGAAAAGGAGAAGAAAAATTAATGGAGGAAATAATCACTGAAAATTTTCCAGCTCTTATGAAAGACTTAATATTACAGATCCAAGAAGTGCAGCGTACCCCAAACAGAATAGTTCCAAATAGACGTACTCCAAGACACTTACCAATCAGAATGTCAGAGGTCAAAGAGAAAGAGAGAATCTTGAAAACAGCATGAGAAAAGCAATCCATCACGTACAAAGGAAGCCCAATAAGACTATGCCTACATTTCTCAGCAGAAACCATGGAGGCAAGAAAACAATGGGATGATATATTTAAATTACTAAAAGAGAAAAACTGCCAACCAAGAATTCTATATCTTGGAAAATTGTCCTTCAAAAATGAGGGAGAAATCAAAACATTTTCAGACAAAAAAATCACTGAGAGAGTTTGTGACCAAGAGACCAGCTCTGCAAGAAATACTAAAAGGAGCACTAGAGACAGATACGAAAAGACAGAAGAGAGAGGTGTGGAGAAGAGTGTAGAAATGAAGACTATCAGTAAAAGTAAAAGAAGGAAAATTAGTTATGACATATAAAATCTAAAAGGCAAAATGATAGAAGAAAGTACTGCCTGTATAGTAATAACACTAAATGTGAATGGATTAAACTCCCTGATCAAAAGACATAGACGGGCAGACTGGATTAAAAAACAGGACCCAACTATACGCTGTCTACAGGAAATGCATCTTAGACCCAAGGATAAACATAGGTTGAAAGTGAAAGGTAGGGGAAAGATATATCATGCAAATAACAATCAGAAAAGAGCAGGAGTAGCTATACAAATATCCAACATATTAGACTTCAAATGCAAAACAGAAGCGACAAAGTAGGAAACTATGTATTAATAAAAGAAACAATTCAATAAGAAGACATAACAATCATAAATATTTATTCACTGAGCCAGAATGCTCCAAAATACATGAGGCAAACACTAAAAAGAGAAATAGACACATCTATCATAATAGCTTGAGACTTCAATTCCCCACTCTCATCAATGGAAAGAACATCTAGACAAAGGATCAATAAAGAAACAAAGAATTTGAATAATACAATAAGTGAGCTAGACTTAACAGACATTTATAGAACATTACACTCTACAACAGCAGGATATACCTTTTTCTCAAGTGTTTATGGTACATTCTAAAGGATAGACCATATCCTGGGTCACAAATCAAGTCTCAATAAATTTAAAAAGATTGAAATCATACAAAACACTTTCTCAGATCATTAAGGAATGAAGTTGGAAATCAATAATAAGCAGAGGGCCAGAAAATTCACAAATATATGGGGGCTCAAAAACACCCTCTTAAACAACCAGTGGGTCAAGGAAGAAATTACAAGAAAAATCAGTAAATACCTTGAGGCAAATGAAAATGAAAACAGGACATATCAAAATTTATGGGATGAAGCAAAGGCAGGGCTAAGAGGGAAATTTATTGCACTAAATGCCTATATCAGAAAAGAAGAAAGAGCAAAAGTTAAGGAATTAACTGTCCACTTGGGAGAACTAGAGAAAGAACAGCAAACTAACCCCAAAGCAAGCAAAAGAAAGAAATAATGATAATTAGAGCAGAAATAAATGAAAATGAAAACATGAAAACAACAGAGAAAATCAACAAAACCAGATGTTGGTTCTATGAGAAAATCAGTAAGATTGATGGACCCTTAGTGAGGTTGACAAAAAGAAGAAGAGGATGCAAATAAATAAAATCAGAAATGGAAGAGGAGACATAACCACTGACCCCACAGAAATAAAGGAAGTAATGAGACGATACTATGAACAACTTTATGCTTATAAACTAGACAATGTAGATGAAATGGACAACTTCCTAGAAAGGCATGAACATTGACTTGAGAAGAAATAGATGACCTAAAGAAACCAATCACAAGTAATGAAATTGAATCAGTCATTAAGAAGCTACCCAAAAAGAAAAATCCAGGACCAGATGGCTTCACATGTGAATGCTACCAAACATTCCAGAAAGAATTAGTACCAATCCTGCTCAAACTCTTCAAAAAAATTTAAGAGGACAGAAAACTACCTAATTCATTCTATGAAGCCAACATCACCCTCATACCAAAGCCAAACAAAGGTATTATAAAGAAAGAAAACTACAGACCAATCTCTCTAATGAATATAGATGCAAAAATCCTCAACAAAATTCTTGCAAATCAAATCCAACAGCATATTAAAAGAATTATGCACCATGACCAAGTAGGATTCATCCCAGGTATGCAAGGATGGTTCAACATAAGAAAATCAATTAATGTAATAAACCATATCAATAAATCAAAGCAGAAAAACCACATGATCATCTCAATTGATGCAGAAGGCATTTGACAAAATTCAACATCCTTTTCTCTTGAAAACACTTCAAAGGATAGGAATAGAAGGGAACTTCCTCAACATAATAAAGGGAATATATGAAAAACCCACAGCTAACATCATCCTCAATGGGGAAAAACTGAAAACTTTCCCCCTAAGATCAGGAACATGACAAGGATGTCTGCTATCACCATTGTTATTCAACACTGTGTTGGAAGTTCTAGCCAGAACAATTAGACTAGAAAAAGAAATAAAGGCATCAAAATTGGAAAGAAAGAAGTAAAACTCTCACTGTTTGCAGATGATATGATACTATATGTCGAAAATCCTGAAAAATCCACAGCAAAACTACTAGAGCTAATAAATGAGTGCAGCAAAATGGCAGGTTACAAGATCAAGACTCAAAAATCTGTAGTGTTTCTATACACTAAAAATGAACAATCTGAGGGGAAATCATGAAAAAATTCCATTTACAATTGCAACCAAAAAATAAAATATTTAGGAATAAATTTAACTAGAGACGAAAAACCTATACAGAAAAAACTGTAAGATATTGTTAAAAGAAATCACAGAAGACCTAAATAAATGGAAGAGCATACCGTTTTCATGGATTGGAATACTAAATATAGTTAAGATATCAATTCTACCTAAATTGATTTACAGATTCAATGCAATACCAATTAAAATCCCAAAAACTTACTTTTCAGAAATAGAAAAACCAATAACCAAATTTATCTGGAAGGGCAGTTTGCGCCAAATACTAAAAGTAACCTGAGAAAGAAAAATTAAGTCGGGGGTCTCACGCTACCTGACTTTAAGGTGTATTGTGATGCTACAGTGATCAAAACAGCATGGTACTGGCATAAAGATAGATATACTGGCTAATGGAATTAAATGGAGTCCTCAGATACAGACACTCTCATTTATGGACAATTGATCTTTGAATCAAAGACCTAAACATTAGATTTAAGACCATAAACTGCTAGAAGAAAATGTAGGGCGATATCTTATAAATCTTATAATAGGAGGTGGTTTCCTAGACCTTACACCCAAAGCACGAGCACTGAGGAAATAAATAAATAAATGGGAACGCCTCAAAATTAAACACTTTTGTGCATCAAAGAACTTCATCAAGAAAGTAAAAAGACAGCCTACACAATGGGAGGCAATATTTGGAAATGATATATAAGATAAAGGTCTAGTATCCAGAATATATAAAGAGATTGTTCAACTCAACATCAAAAAGATAGACAACCCAATTACAAAATGGGCAAAAGACTTGAACAGACACTTCTCTGAAGAGGAAATACAAATGGCCAAAAGGCACATGAAAAGATGCTCAACTTCCCTGGCTATTAGGGAAATGCAAATCAAAACCACAATGAGATATCATCTCACACTCACCAGAATGACCATTATCAATAAAACTGAAAATGACAAGTGCTGGAGAGGATGTGGAGAAAGAGGCAAACTTATCCACTGTTGGTGGGAATGTCAAATGGTACAACTGCTGTGGAAGGCACTTTGGCGGTTCCTCAGGAAACTAAGTATAGAATTGCCATATGACCCGGCAATACCAGTGCTAGGTATCTACTCAGAGGACATGAGGGCAAGGACACAAAAGGACATTTGCACACCAATGTTTATAGCAGCATTATTTACAATTGCCAAGAGATGGAAACAGCCCAAATGTCCATCAGCAGACAAGTGGCTAAACAAGCTGTGGTATATACACACAATGGAATATTATGCAGCTGTAAGACAGAATAAAATGATGAAGTTTGTAACAACATGGATGGACCTTAATGACATTATGCTGAATGAGATTAGCCAGAAACAAAAGAACAAACACTGTTTGGTCTCACTAATATGAACTAACATTAATGAATGAACTTGGATAATATCAGTTAAGAACAGAGATCACCAGGAGATAGAAATAAGGTAGATATTGGGTAATTGGAACTGAAGGGATACAGATTGTACAATGGGACTAATTGTAAAAATTCAGAAATGGATAGCACAATACCACCTAACCGTAATACAATAATGTTAGAACACTAAATGAAGCTGAATGTGAGAATGATAGAGTGAGGCAGTCTGGGGGCACAAATGAAATCAGAAGGAAAGATATACGATAAAACCTGAAATGGTTTAATCTAGAAATGCCTAGAGTGTATAATGATAGTGACTAAATGTACAAATTTAAAAAATGTTTTTGCATGAGGAAGAACGCACAAATGTCACTAATGCAGGGTGTTGAAAATAGATGGTAATTAATATTTTAAAACTTTAACTCATGTGTGAGACTGAAGCAAAAAATGTTTATTTAGTACAAAATTTATATTTTGATGAGTGCATTTCCTAATATAACTTACGTGGACAGCTTAATTTAACACCATAAGTACATGGAACCTTGAGTAGGGCATAAGATTTTGTAGGTTTGTCCAGAGTGATGCCCCAATAAATCCCAGAAGGATTTGAACAGTGAATAAAAAAGTATTTGCAAAGTCCCTTGGAGGAATGGTGAGAAAGGGGGAAAATTCAACTTCCCCAAGTAGAGAATTCTTGATATTCTCACAAGCAGTGTGGACAACCAAAGCAACAGGCTGAGCCCCCAATCTTGTGGTTTGTTCATATGAACTTAACCCCACAAAGCATAGGCTAAGTCTACTTAAAATTAGGCCTAAGAGTCACCCCCAAGAGAACCTCTTTTGTTGTTCAGTTGTGGCCTCTCTCTGCAGCCAATACAACAAGCAAACTCACCACCCTCCCCCCGTCTATGTGTGAAATGACTCCCAGGGGTGTAGACCTGTCTGGCAACGTGGGACAGAAATCCTAGAATGAGTTGAGGCTCAGCATCAAGGGATTGAGAAAAATCCTAGAATGAGCTGAGACTTAGCATCAAGGGATAGAGAAAACCTTCTCAGTCAAAAGGAGGAAGAACAAAATGAGAGAAAATAAAGTGTCACTGGCTGAGAGATTCCAAACAGTCAAGAGGTTATCCTGGAGGTTATTCTTACGCATTTAATAGATATCACCTTGTTATTCAAGATGTAACGGAGAGGCTGGAGGGAACAGCCTGAAAACGTGGAGCTGTGTTCCAGTAGCCATGTTTCTTGTAGATGATTGATAATGATATAGCTTTTGCAATGTGACTGTGTGATTGTGAAAACCTTGTGTCTGATGTTCCTTTTATCTACCTTATCAACAGATGAGTAAAACATATGGAATAAAAATAAATAATAGGGGGAACAAATGTTAAAATAACTTAGATTGAAATGCTAGTGATCAATGAAAGGGAGGGGTAAGGGGTATGGTATGTATGAATTTTTTTCTGTTGCCTTGTTATTTCTTTTTCTGAATTGATGCAAATGTTCTAAGAAATTATCATGATGATGAATATGCAACTATGTGATGGTATTGTGAATTACTGATTATATATGTAGAATGGAATGATCATAATAAAAAAAAATTAGGCCTAAGAGTCACCCCCAGGAGAACATCTTTTGTTGCTCAGATGTGGCCTCTCTCTCCAGGCAACACAACAAGCAAACTCACTGCCCTCCCCCTGACTACGTGGGACATGACTCCCAGGACCTTCCTGGCAAGATGGGACAGAAATCCTAGAATGAGCTGGGATTTAGCATCAAAGGATTGAGAAAACCCTCTAACCAAAAGGGGGAAGAACAAAATGAGACAAAATAAAGTGTCAATGGCTGAGAGATTCCAAACAGAGTGGGGAGGTTATCCTGTAGGTTATTCTTACACAATAAATAGATATGACCTTTGTAGTCAAGATGTAATGGAGAGGCTGGAGGGAACTGCCTGAAAATGTGGAGCTGTATTCCACTAGCCATGTTTGTTGAAGATGATTGTATAATGATATAGCTTTCATAATGTGACTGTGTGATTGTGAAAACCTTGTGTCTGATGCTCATTTTATCTATGTATGGACAGATGAGTAAAACATATGCATTAAAAATAAATAAATAGAGACTTCCGGGTCAAGATGGCGGCTTAACAATGTGCGCATTTTAGTTTGTCCTCCAAAGCAACTACTAAATAACCAGAAACAGTACAGAACAGCTCCTGGGGCCACGTCAGTGACCAGACACACAGCATACCCCAGGTTGGACCAGCTGGACCGGCTGCAAGCCCCCACAGAACCGTGAGTTCTCCAAGCCGCAGCAGCTGGCGCCCCTCCCCCACAGGCTGTTTCCCAGAGGGGAAAGGAAAGAGATTTTACCAGCAGCAGGGACTGAACATAATCAAACGCCAATTGTGGAATCAATTAACAAATTCTGACTACTAAAAATAGGCCCCCAGCTCAGGGTATCCTGGTCAAAGCCGGGATTGCTCATTTTTGCCCCGGCTCCAAGGGGGCAGGGTTGAAGGAAAAGGGGGGAAAAAAAAGAAGGAAACAGAGGTTTTTGTGGCTGTGTTTCTACAAAGGCTTGACTGCCTTTGGATATAGCGGCAGGACTTCTCAGGCTGCAACGGCCCCAGGTATAGGCAGAAGTGAGCTCGTATGGAGGCTTGTCTGGATCCTGTGCCTTCCCAAGGGGAGGGGTGAAACCCAACTCAGGTGGAACCCCTCCCTCAAGGAATTCAGACACCAGGGCTTGGTAATTTGAAGCTATTAAAACCAGCCTACAACCTCTCCTCTGTCTCCACCAAGCCCCCAGCAGGGAGAGTCCGCCAAAGTTAAAGGTACTGCATCATCTTATGCTGGTGGGACCTGCAGGCAGATAAGCACCACATACTGGGCAGGATAAGAAAAACAGAGTCCAGCGAATTCACAGGAAAGTCTTTCAACCTGCTGAGTCTCACCCTTAAGGAAAACCGACGCAGGTGACTCTTTCCGCCTGATAGGAGGCCAGTTTGGTCTGGGAAAACCCAGCTGAGGTCTATAATATCTAAATAGACCCTCCTAAGGGTGGGGGGGGGGAAAGGCACCATACAAGCAGGGCAAGAAACAAGAAAACAAGATCTGAAAAATTCTCCTCTGTTAAACAAAACTTAAGCTAGAGGTCCAGATAAAGCTGAACTGAATGTCAAAGAACAGATGGACAACAAATTTATCCAGCAAGAAAACCCTAGGTAAAAGAAGTGCAAGCAATCTCCAGAATAAACTAATTAAGGTAATTAAATGCCTAGACGCCAGCAAAAAATAACAAATCACACTAGGAAAATTGAAGATATGGCCCAGTTAAAGCAACAAACCAACACTTCAAGTGATATTCAGGAGCTGAAACGATTAATTCAGAATATACAAACAGACATGGAAAACCTCATCAAAAACCAAATCAATGAATTGAGGGAGGATATGAATAAGGCAAGGAATGAACAAAAAGAAGAAATGGAAAGTCTGAAAAAACAAATCACAGAACTCATGGGAATGAAAGTCAAGGTAGAAGAGATGAGAAAAACAATAGAAACCTACAATAGTAGATTTCAAGAGACAGAACATAGGATTAGTGAACTGGAGGATGGAACATCTGAAATCCAACAAGAAAAAGAAAATATAGGGGAAAAAATGGAAAAATATGAGCAGGGACTAAGGGAATTGAAAGACAATATGAAGCACACGAATATACATGTTGTGGGTATCCCAGAAGGAGAAGAGAAGGGAAAAGGGGAAGAAAAACTAATGGAGGAAATTATCACTGAAAATTTCCCAACTCTTATGAAAGACTTAAAATTACAGGTCCAAGAAGTGCAGTCTACCCCAAAGAGAATAGATCCAAATAGACATACTCCAAGACATTTCCTAATCAGAATGTCAGAGGTCAAAGAGAAAGAGAAAATCTTGAAAGCAGCAAGAGAAAAGCAATCCATCACATACAAGGGAAGCCCAATAAGACTATGCGTAGATCTCTCAGCAGAAACCATGGAGGCGAGAAGACAGTGGGATGAAATATTTAAATTACTAAAAGAGAAAAACTGCCAACCAAGAATTCTATATCCAGCAAAACTGTCCTTCAAAAATGAGGGAGAAATCAAAACATTTTCAGACAAAAAAATCACTGAGAGAATTTGTGACCAAGAGACGAGCTCTGCAACAAATACTAAAGGGAGCACTAGAGACAGATACGAAGACAGAAGAGAGAGGTGTGTAGAAAGGAAGACTATGAGTAAAGGTAAAAAGAAGGAAAATTAGATATGACATATAAAATCCAGAAGGCAAAATAGTAGAAGAAAGTACTACCCGTGCAGTAATAACACTAAATGTTAATGGATTAAACTCCCCAATCAAAAGACATATACTGGCAGAATGGATTAAAAAGCAAGATCCATCTATATGCTGTCTCTACTCAAAGGACATAAGAGCAAGGACACAAATGGACATTTGCACACCAATGTTTATAGCAGCATTAGTTACAATTAGCAAGAGATGGAAGCAGCCAAAATGTCCATCAATAGACGGTTGGCTAAACAAGCTGGCATTTACATAAGATGGAATATTATGCAGCTGTAAGACAGAATAAAGTTATGAAGCATGTAACAACATGAATGGACCTTAAGGACTTTATGCGGAGTGTGATTAGCCAGAAACAAAAGGACAAATACTGTATAGTCTCACTGATATAAACTGACATTAGTGAATAAGCTTGGAATATTTC
>PVIY010049402.1:0-16752 GCA_004026745.1 Myrmecophaga tridactyla | reverse complement strand
AAATTCCCACAAAAAGATATTTAATCCTGGGCTATCCAGAAAAAAATTCTACTTAAAGTAATTTATTCCCCATGATGACAAATAAGCAGCAACTATTGAGTACCTACTGTATTCCTGGTGTATCTGAATTTACCTAAGAAACTCAGTGTAAGCAAACACAATTTTTACTATTACTCTTTGTATTCATATTGCCAAAATCTTCCCAATATCTTCTAAGCAAGAGCTAGCTTCTAGGTAGATTTCCCAATAGGGAAAAATAAGTTTATGTTGTTAAGTTTTCATATTGGTTTTTGCTAATTAATTCATGAAAGAAAGAATTTGAATTTTGTCAGACAGCGTTAGATACTAAGGATGTAGTTGTGACCAAAAGAGAGAGAATCCCTGCCCAACCCTGTGAACAAATATGGTGGTTGGTTACTTGGATTGTCCCAATGAGCCCCACACCTTGCTCATTCATATTCTTGTATGATCTTCTCTCTGTTTGGGTAGCCCTTTGATCCACTTTGGCAGGTGGAATGTGGAAAAAGAATGATGCTTTGCCAGTCCTGTCACTGGGACTGGATACATGCTTTAAGTTCAAATAGGTGTTTTGGTGATAAATAAAAGCACACTGAGCATCCAATTTGAAAATGAAATGAATATATTGTTTAAAATAAGCTGATGGGATATTTTGGCACTTTTAGTTGGACTATAGTTTTCCTCTTCATCCTAATCAGCTTGGTTGTCATAAGCTTTGCTTAGTACAAAATATGGCAACTCTAAATATTTTACTTCTTTCTTTCTTTGGGACCTGGTATGCCTGCTATTGGGGAAGGGATGGCCAGCTCTGCTATGTTAAGTATTTCATCTTATCAAAGAGGTATTTCATAAATTATGTATAACTGTAGATGCCACTCAATAAATATTTTATACATGATAGATATTTTTGTCTGAAATTACTTTTTCACTTGAGCAATGATTTAAACCCTCGTTTTTAGTTTTATGAGGTGACACTTTTATAATATCGTGTAGTTGAATGCAGCTTGAATGTCATAGAGCTTCAGGGCAGCATTAATCATAAATTCATCTGCCTCCACTTCCAATCCTAGAAAACTTTCTCTTAATTCACATTTTTATCTGTTATATATGTGGATGTGTGTGTGTGTGAGAGAGAGAAAGAGCATGCAAATAGGCTTTGACCTAAAGAATCCAATGTTAGGAATTTAATATGATTTTTAAAGTCTACGAGTAACTTATTTCAAGGGAGGAAAAAATTTTTTTTCAATGGTTATTTTTTAATAAAAAGGAATATTAAACTGGGATACAGTCCAAAGCAATTTCTCTAGTTTGAGTAAGAGATATTAGAGTTTAAAATATTGCCTTTTTTTGTGGATATTGTCCACTTTTATGCAGAAAGAAACTTGCTATGTCTCTGGACTTATGAGAACAGTCTGTGCTTTTTCACACGAACCTAGAGGCCTAGAACAGTTCATTACTTATGCTTGAGCATTGTCTGGGCTCAGAACTGCCAGATCTTCCAGAGAGGATATTGTGTTACGAAATATAGCTTTGTAACTAAATTCACCATTTCAGTATTTATCTTACCAAAAGAAATCATTTGCTTCCCATTTCTGCCTGCATTCCATGGGTAGGAAGAAAAGTAGAAGTTCTGCCAGTATCATAGAGGTCAGGGTAGGTTGGTTTATTTAGAGTACTCATTTTGGCTAGAGTACTCATTTAGAGTACTCATTTGCAAGGGCTTTGGTATAGTAAATCAAGATTACTGAAGCCTCTGACCTCAAAGGCCGAGGTTCTGAGCCATGGAATGGGACTGAGCTGATAGGAGGAGTAATTGAGGAACAATGATACACTTCATTTCCTTTCTTGAATCTAAGTTATGCATTGGTCATTTTCTTTGTGTATCTTTTTAATGGTTGTTAAATTAAATTGCTTTCTTTCAAGGGGTGATTTTTATATTTTTTAAAAAAAAATCATCGTTTTTCCCCCCGCTTTGTTTCATTGCCCACTTGCCTGGCTCCATCTCTGTGTGTGCACATTTGAGACTCAAAACGTCTGCAGAGAAGAAGGCTTGAGGGACTTCTTTCTTCCAGTGTCTCTTCCCAGGACCTCTCAAAAGCTCTTGCCTGCAATGTTTGAGTTTTGCTCTGACAGTCTTACACTAGCTTGAGAAGTTCTGAATCCTTTACCTACAGAATGGCAGGCTTTGCACATTATTTTAAAATTTTAATGACACATTTATTAATTAAAGGACTATGAGAAGCACCTGTTGTGATTCAGGCAGTGCTGGGCATTGGAGCAGCAGAGATGTGTCTTGGTGACTGCCCTCTGATGGGGATGGGGCTGTGGGTGGGGAGAGGGATTCACCAGCAGTATCTCTGACCAGGAGCCCTAGTTTGTGGCTTGGAACATGCCCTTTATTGCTTCCATCACATCTGTATTCATTGAGGACAATGTCCAGCTCTTCCATGCGACTCATGCTGAAATGAGAACAGTACAAACTCATTCTAAGATTTTTTGCCTTCAGTCTTTTTGAATTTATCTGTTTCCAGCCTCAGTTTTCCCTAAAAGCCTGATGCTAGAGGTCTGTTGTTGTGGACCACATGGACCTGACATTGAGCCTGCTGATCTCTTCCCTGATCAGCTGCTACTTACCCTTCTTTCTGCATTCCTCTGAATTCTGTGTGTCTACTCACATATTCATTCTTTTGATAAATTTTAATTGAGCAGCAGTTACTATGTGCCAGGTATTAAATAAGTACCAGGTTACATTGTAGTTGGGGAGACAGGTAATGAACTAGTATGTATGTAGCATACCATATAGTAATACTTGCTAAGGAGAGAAATAAATCAGTATGAGGAAGTTGCATGATTGCTATTTTGTATGGGGTGATGGAAAAGGTAGCTTTTGAGCAGAGACCTGAAGGAAGTAAGGGGCCAAGTTATGTATCTAGGGTAGTTCTTCTCAACTGAGGCCAGTTTTGCACCCCCTATGGGTCATTTGGGAATATCTGGAGACATTTTTGGTTGTTACAAGTTGAGGGAATGAAAGGGTGAGACAGTATGCTACTGGCATATGGTGGGAAGAGGCTGGGAATGCTGCTAAACATCCTGCAGTACACAAGACAGCTCTCATAACAAAGAATTATCTGGTCCAAAACGTCAATAGCACTGATATCAAAGAAACCTTTCTCTAGGAGAAGAGAGGAAACAGCAGTGACAGAAGAAACAGCAATGAATAAAGCCCCAAGATGGGGACTGGTCAGAGTGATGTCCAGATAAATCCCAGAGCGATTTGAACAGTGAATAGGGAAGTATTTGCAGAGTCCCCTAGGGGGAATGGTGAGAAGGGGAAAATTCAACTTCCCCAAGTAGAGAATTCTTGATGTTCTCACAGGCAGCGGGGACAGCCAAAGCAATAGGCCGAGCCTCCAACTTGGGGTTTGTTCATATGAAACTTAATCCTGCAAAGGATAGGCTAAGCCTACTTAAAATTAGGCCTGAGAGTCACACCCAAGAGAACCTCTTCTGTTGCTCAGATGTGGCCTCTCTCTCTCTCTCTCGGCCGACACAGCAAGCAAACTCACTGCCCTCCCCCTCTCTACTTGGGACATAACTCCCAGGGGTATAGACCTTCCTGGCAACATGGGACAGAAATCCTAGAATGAACTGGAACTCAGCACCAAGGGATTGAGAAAATCTTCTCGACCAAAAGGGAGAAGAACGAAAAGAGACAAAATAAAGTGTCAGTGGCTGAGAGATTCCAAATAGAGTCGAGAGGTTATCCTGGAAGTTATTCTTAAGCATTAAATAGATATCACCTTGTTAGTCAAGATGTAATGGAGAGGCTGGAGGGAACTGTCTGAAAATGTGGAGCTGTGCTCTGGTGGCCTTGTTTCTTGAAGATAACTGTATGATGATAAAGCTGTCATACACATCATTGTGAGAGCCTTGTGTCTGATCTCCTTTTGTCTACCTTATCGATGGACAAGTAAAACATATGGATTAAAAATAAATAAATAATAGGGGAACAAATATTAAAATAAATTTAGTAGATTGAAATGCTGGTGATCGGTGAAGGGGAGGGGTATAGGGTATACTATGTATGCATTTTTTTCTGTCTTCTTTTTATTGCTTTTTTCTGAATTGATGCAGATGTTCTAGGAAATGATCATGATGATGAATATTCAACTATGTGATGATAGTGTGAGTTATTATTATATAACAAGAATGGAATGATCATGTAATAAGAATGTTTGTGTTTGTATGTGGTTATGTATCATAAATAAAAAATAAATAAATTGAGAAAAAGAAAGGGAGGGATAAGGGATATGGTATGTATGAATTTTTTTCTCTTGTCTTTTTATTTCTTTTTCTGAATTGATGCAAATGTTCTAAGAAATGATCATGATGATGAATATGCAACTATGTGATGATATTGTGAATTACTGATTATATATGTAGAATAGAATGATCATATGCTAAGAATGTTTGTGTTTCTTTGTTGTCATATTTAAAAAAAATTTTTTTTTAATTAATAAAAAAAGAAAAAAAAAAGAAGATGGGGACTGGCTTGGCAAGCCTGAGAAACAAGAAAGGAGCCGTGGGTCCCTAAAGAGGAATAAGCAAGAGGAAAAGTCACAAGAAATTAGCAGGGATTGAGTGGCAAACTCACCAGGAATGAGGCTGGAACAAAGGAGTTCAGGCAAAGGTTTTATTTCAGGAAGCCTCAGAACTGCCCAGGCATGATTCAAGAGAGAACGCCTGCTCTGAAGTGGCAGGGCATAGGGTTTTTATGGTTTGGTGGTAGGGAGTTGGGGGCAGGGATTAGGTAGGTTTTTATTGGTTGGCTTTTAGAAGCAGGAGGCTAAGTTAGGAGTTGGCAGCCTTCTCTAGGTGAAGTTTAAAATTTAAACTAACTTAGTTATGCAGGGCTATAACTGTTGGAGGGTGGATATTAAGTAAGGGGATTTTATTACATGGGTACAGCTGCCAGAGGGTGGATTTGAGTAATGGGAGTTTATTGCAAGAATGCAGCTGCTGAAGGGTAAAAAGGCATGGACTGGGGTCGGGGAAGCTGTTTGAAATATTTGCCAGGTGTTGGTTACATCATGGGGGAAGGCCTAACAGGAATGAGAGACTGTAGCACTTTGTAGGATGTTACCAAGACTTTGGCTTCTATCCAAGTGGGATGGGAGACCATTTAAAGAATCTGAGCAGAGAGGTGACCTACTCTGACACCCTCTCACTGCTGAGTTGAGGCTATACCGTGGCAGATTTTAGTGCAGTAATCCAGGTGAAGGATAATGGTTTGGGCACAGGGAGTGGTAAAAATGATAGGAAGTTACCTGATTAGGGTGTGTTTTGAAGGTGTAGTCAACATTAAATATGTAGGCTTTAGGGAAAGAAAGGAACAAAGGTCAACCATGGGTTTTGGTCTCAATAACTGTAAAGAGGGTTAACATTTTCAGAGAAGGGAGAATTTTCAGGTTTGGGGAGGCAGTGGGAATATAGGCTGGTTTTTTGGGGCATATTAAATTTCAACTGCCTGTTAGGCATCCTCACAGATTTATCAAGTAGGCAGGTAATATACACAAGTATGGAGTTGAGGGGAAATGTCTGCTTGGAGATTTAAATTTGAGAGTCATCAGCATGTAGATGGCAGACAAAGTCAAAAGACAGGATGAGAACATCAAAGGAGTGAGTGTTAATGATACAAGAGAGAGAGGATCAGGGTCTTAGTCTCCTAGGGCTGTTGTAGCAAAGAACCAAAAACAGGCTGACTTAACACAACAGAAATTTGTTGATTTGGTTCTGAAAACCAGTAATCTGAAGTTAAGGTGTCAGCAGCCATGCTTTCTTTGAAATTTGTAGGGGAGGATCCTTCCTTGTCTATTCCTAGCTTCTGGTGTTTGATGGAAATCATTGGCATTCCATTGTTTGCAGCTGCATCACTTCAGGCACTACATCCATTATCACATGGCCTTCTCCTCTATGTCTACCTCATCTCCTCTTTTTATAAGGAGGAGGTCATATTAGATTAGGGACCTTCCCTTCTCCACCGTGACTTCATCTTAAATTTAACTAATTCTACCTGCAGTATTTCCAAATAAGGTCACATTTTAGGTACTTGAGGTTAGGATTTGAATATATTTTTCCCAGGGAGACACAATTCAACACATATGTCAGGTCCCTCTGGTGAGGTGGGATTAGCATAGGAAAGGTTTGCTCTCAGGTAGGAACATGGACAGTTTCTCCATAGTAACTGGGAAGAAGAGCCAACAAATAAAGCAACATCTAGATATTCAGTGAAATAAAACTTCTGAAGAGGGAGAAAGAGTACTTTGTAGTTGGGTAGTCCTACAGCCTTTCCTAAGAGAGATGAGGTTTGAGCTTGACTTTGAAGAAGTTATATATCAGGCATAAATTTAATTCATTTTATAATGAGCTTTTATATGTTCCAAGTTCGCTTTGCCTACCATGTGTCAGGATTTTGATAAAGCTTAAGGCCCGTTTTTCTTTTCTTGTTTTTGGACAAAAAATAAAATGTTGCTCATGTTTTAAAACATTTTTTTATTGTGAAATATAACATATATACAAAAAAGTGATAAATTTCAAAGTACATTTTAACAAGTAGTTATAGAACAATTTTCAAAGTATGGTATGGGTTACAGTTCCACAATTTCAGGTATTTAATTCTAGCTGCTCTAAGACACTTGAGACTAAAAAGAAATATCAGTATAATGATTCAGTAGTCTTACTCATTTGTTAAATCCTAGCTTCTCTGTTAAAACTCGTCTTTCTCCTTTGCTTGTTCTCTTAGTCTTCAGGGAGATCTGGGCAATGACCATTCTAACTTCATGTTGAATAGGGATGTTGACATTATGGGGTAGAGGGATGCAACTGGTTGATGCTCTTGGAGAGACTGGTAATTCTAGGTTTCAGGACTTATCTGGCCTAGGAGCCATCTGGAGGTCACAGGTTTCTGAAAATTTAACATAGAGAGTGAAACTTTTATAGAGTCTGAGATAGAGCCCTGGGTATTCTTTATGGTTCACAGGAAAACTGTTGATTGGAGCTTGGCATACCATGACAGTTAGCAACATCTAGCTGAAGTTTACATGAAAATAACGTCCAGAATAGCCTCAACTTTATTTGAAATCTTTTAGCCACTGATACCTTATTTTGTTACATTCTTCTCCCCCTTTTGATCAGGTAGGCACTGTTGATCCCACAGTGCCAGAGTCAGGCTCATTTCGGGAGTCCTGTCCTATGTTGCCAAGGAGACTCACACCCCTGATGTCATGTCTCACTGAGTGGGGAGGGTTATGATTTTCCTTGCAGAGTTGGGCTTAGAGAGAGTGAGGCCACATCTGAGCAACAAAAGAGATTCTCTGGAAGTAAATTTTAGCACAGTTATGGGTAGGCTTAGTTTCTCCATTACAGAAATAAGTTTCATGAGAGCAAGCCTCAAGAGGGGGCTTGGCCTGATAACTTGGGAGTCCCTAATATTTGAGAGTATCATGGATTTCCCAGGTGGGAAAGTTTACTAGTTCCATATTTTTCCTCCATTCCCTCAAGGGACTTTGCCAATACTTTTGCCAGTACTGCCCAACATATTCTGGAATGTATCCAGAAATTATATTATCTCTTCCTTTGGTCTCATATAGTACTGAAGTTCTAAAATACAGACAATATCATCCTTTACCCTGTATTTTGATTTACCTTAGTCCCAACCAGATCAGCTTCATTCTTATCTCTAATTGAAGGCTGATCTCTTTTTCAGCTTCTTTAACAGTTGCAGAAGTTGAATTCTGAGTCTTAGGTATCACACAGGTACCCAAAGTTCCAGGAAAATACCAGGTTATACACATATAAGACAGCATCTCAGAATTTAGAAATAATACTTAAAGCCCAGGAATAAATGTGACTGATGTAAGAGCTTACAATCTAGGCTACAACTTTCTTATAAGTATTTTCTAAAGGAGGCTATCAATATTGGTCCTTTTATTTCTGGCTTATTTTAGGATTGCCTATTCATGTGGTGACCCTATATTTAGCCTCCTGTGAATTCACTACAGTATCCTCTGGAGGGTGCCCCATTCTGTTACCCTAATCAACATTGAATAGGTATACCTCTCTCTCCACTTCTTCTCTAGCACTTGAATCTGCAATTTTTTTTGTTGTTGAGATGTATTCATATAGCATATAGTCTATTCAAAAATAATCAGTGTTTCACAGTATCCTCACTTAGTTGTACAGTCGTCATCACTCTCAATTTTAGACAATTTTTATTGTTCCAAAGATAAAAATGACAGGTAGACTGACACACACCAAAGAGAAAATCCTGAAATCCCCTTATCTCATCACCCCCCAATTATTTATCCCTTGTATTGTTGTGGTACTAGTGATGTATTCCTGTTAAATATAGAACATAGTATGCAATAAGTAGTTTTTCCTGTATACCTCTGTGTTATTAACTCTTTGTAAAAGTGTTATACCTTTGAAGTAATTCATGCAATAACTTCTTTATATCTTTAGTGCTAGTCAGTGAGGTACATGGCTCTAAACAACCCCATTCAATCATATTCACCTTCAGAATGATACTATTACTTATAAACCCACTGATGGACTACCATTAGCTCTATCCATTCCCATACTTTTATATTCAATCTCATTAACTAGTCTGTACAGATTGAGTAACTGTTCCCCCTTTGCTAGCTTCTATCTATCTCTAAGTCCCCTATGTTTTACTTTAAGACTCTCAGTTTACATTTTCCAGGTGGTTCATATTAGTGAAATTGTACAGTATATATCTTTTTGTGTCAGACTTATTTTACTCAGCATTATGCTCTCTAGGGTCATCCATATTATCATATGCTTCAGGAGCTCATTTCTGCTTACTGCTGCATAATATTCTATCACACACACACACACACACACACCACATTTTATCTACTCATCTGTTGATGGACACTTGGATTGTTTTCATCTTTTGGCAATTGTGAATAATGCTACTGTGAGCACGATGTGCACATGTCTGTTCATGATACACTACTTTCAGCTCTTCTGGGTTTATATCAAGTAGTGGTATTGCCAGGTCATAGGGCAACTCAATATTTAGTATTCTAAGAAACCATAAGACTGCCTTTCATAGTGGCTGTACTATTGTACATTCCCACCAGCAGTGAAAAAGTATCCAGTTTCTCTACATCCTCTCCAACATTTGTAGTTTCCTATTTGTTGAATAACAACCATTCTTATAGGTGTGATGTGGTATCTTATTGTGGTTTTATTTACATTTTCCTTATAGCTAATTGTGCTTGTTTGAAACTTGTGTACCTCAGAAAAGCCAACTTCTTTGACTCCTAATCCAATCTTGTGGGTGTAGACCTATTGTTTGGGTGAGAATTTTTGATTAGGTTGTTTCCATGGAGATGCAACCCACTCAGTTGTGGAGCTGTGACTTTGCCCATTCAGGGTGGGTCTTAATTAATTTACTGGAGTCCTTAAAAGAGCTCATGGAGAGGAAGAGGGTTTAGAGCCAATACAGAGAGCAGATGCCTGGACACAGATGTTTGAAGACACAGAAGGAAAGCTCCCTGGCAGAAGCTACAAGGACCTACAGGTAACTGAGAGAGCCATTTTGAAACCAGTCTAGGAGGGTCAGCAGACATTGCCATGTGCCTTCCCATGTGACAGAGGAAGCCAGATGCTACCTTTCCTCCGAGAAGGTATCCTCTTCTTGGTGCCTTAATTTGACCACGGCCTTAGAATTTTAACTTGTAACTTAATAAATTCACAGCCTTAGAATTTTAACTTGTAACTTAATAAATTCACAGCCTTAGAATTTTAACTTGTAACTTAATAAATCCCTTTTATAAAAGCCAGTCCATTTCTGGTGTATTGCATTCTGGCAGCATTAGAAAGCTGAAACACTAATGAGGGTGAACATCTTTTCATGTGCTTTTTATCTATTTGTATTTCCTTTTTGGAAAAATGTCTATTCCTATGTTTTGCCCATTTTATAATTGGGTTGTTTGTTCTGTTGTTGAGTTGTATGATTCCTTTATATATATTGAATATGAAACCCTTATCAGATATATGGTTTCCAAATATTTTCTCCCATTGAGTTGGCTGCCTTTTTGACAAAATCCTTTGAAGCACAGAAGCATTTGATTTTGAAGAGCTTCCATTTATCTTTTTTTCTTTCTTTGCTTGTGCACTGATTGTGAAGTTCAAGAAGCTAGGACTTAAAGATGTTTTCCTATATTTTCTTCTAGGAGTTTTATAGTACTGGCTCTTAAATTTAGGTCATCAATCCACTTTGAGTTAATTTTTCTATAGGTTATGAGGTAGGGGGTCCTCTTTCATTCCTTTGGCTATGGATATCCAGTTTCTGCAGGCCCATTTTTTTTGAAAAGACTGTTCTGTTTCAGTTTACTGGATTTGGGGACCTTGTTGAAGATCAATTGGTCATAGATCTGATGGTCTATTTCCAAACTCTCAATTCAATTCCATTGAACAATATGTCTATCTTTGTGCCAATACCATACTGTTTTGACCACTGTGGCTTTATAATAAGCTTTAAAATCAGATAGAGTAAGTCCTCCCACTTCATTCTTCTTTTTTAGGGTACGTTTGGCTATTTGAAGCCCCTTTCCCCTCCAAATAAATTTGATAACTAGCTTTTCCAAGTCTTCAAAGTTGGTTGTTGGAATTTTGATTGATGTTGCATTGAATCTATATATCAATTTGGGTAGAATTGGCATCTTAACTACATTTAACCATCTTATCCATAGCAGGAAATGTCTTTCCACCTATTTAGATCTTCTTTAATGTCTTTTAGCAATGTTATGTAGTTTTCTGTGTACAGGTCCTTTACTTCCTTAGTTAAGTTTATTCCTAGGTACTTGATTCTTCTAGCTGCTATTTTGAATGGAATTTTTTCCTTGTCTCCTCAGGTCATTACTTCTGTATAGAAACATTACTGATTTTTGCACATTAATCTTATATCCCACCACTTTCCTGAATTTATTAGCTCAAGAAGCTTCGTCATAGATTTCTCAAGCTTTTCCAAGTGTAGTATCATGTCATCTGAAAATAATGACACTTTTACTCTTCATTTCTGATTTGGATGCCTTTTATTTATTTTCCCTTCCTGATTGCTCTAGCTAGAACCGTGGGCATCTTTGGCTCGTTACTAATGTCAGGGGAAAGTTTTCAGTCTTTCACAGTTGAGTATGATTCTGGCTGTGGGTATTTCATCAATTGCCTTTATCATACTGAGGATGCTTCCTTCGATTCCAACATTTTGGATTTTTTAAATCAGAAAAAGTTGCTGAATTTTGTCAAATGCTTTTTCACTGTCAGTTGACATAATCATGTGATTTTTCCTTTTCGACTTGTTAATATGTTGTATTACATTGATTGATTTTCTTGTGTTGAACCACCCTTGCATTTCTGGAATAACCCCCACCTGGTTGTTGTGTATAATTTTCTTAATGTGCTGTTGGATTCTATTTGCTAGTATTTTGTTGAGAAAATTTTCATCTGTATTCATTAGGAATATTGGCCTCTAGTTTTCCTTTCTTGTAGCATCTATATCCATTTTGGTATTTGAGTGATATTAGCTTCATAATGTGAGATAGGTAGTGTTCCTTTTTCCTTAGTTTATTGGAAGATCTTGAGCAGGATTGGTATTTTTTTTGGAATGTTTGGTAAAATTCCCCTATGAAGTGATCTGGCCTTGGGCTTTTCTTTGTAGGAAGTGTTTGAAGACTGATTGAGTCATTTTACTTTTAATTGGTTTGTTGTGGTCTGCAATTTCTTTTCCAGTCAGTGTAGATTGGCATTTGATTATCTTGATAAAGTTATTTTGAAAGTTGATTTGCTTGCTTATTTAAAATTTTGTAGTGCTTGGGTTTACATTGAAGGTCTCATTTTGTACTTAGTTTGTCAATAATTCCCTGCCAAGCCTTAACCAGGACCTCATACAGGAGGTGCACCTCTAGTTGAAAATCTACTAAAAGCTAGGCAGAAAGGTAATTTGTCAGATTGTGCTTTCCACATCTTCCCAGTAATGTTGCCCAAGAGGGCCACCTTTTCCCCTCAGGACTGCCTCTTCCTAAGTCAGCCAGCTGGGCTGGGACCCAGCCAGGTTCAAAGTCAGCCAAGTCCGCTGGTCTTGGTATGTGCTGAAAGCCACCAAACCCTGGGCTGGGGGTGGACAATGTGCACTTCGGTGTCAAATTCGCCTGTGAGCCTGATGCACCTGGTGGTCCCCAGGCTCCTGCATGGAATGGCCTTGGGATATGGGGCTGAGGATTTCAGTACCCCTGTCCATAGCCAGACTGGGAGTGCCTGATGGTGTGATGCAGCTCACTTCCTCATCCACACCTCTCCATGTATGCACGCTGTGAGCACTCTGGGCCTCCCTGGAGAAAGCATAGAGGCAGCAAGACCCAGGGAATCTATTTGGCCAGCGAGTTGTCTTATCAGCTCAGCTCTGTGTCCCATCCTTCTTCTAAGAGGAGGGATTCCCAGTCTCAGCCAAAACCAGGCACCCACAGCAGCCTGCCTCGGGGGTGAGGGGTACTAACTGTTCACCACATCAAGATCTTTCTGTATAAGTCTTCTGGGTTTCTCTTGGGAGCTCCCGGTTGTAGAACTGAGAGGGAGGATCTCTCAAGCTAGTATGGAGGCAGGAGGGTGGGAGTGTGCTATTCCTTTGGCACCTGCTCCAGCCTGTGCGTCACAACCTGCCCCAGGTGCAGTTTATGACCAGGTAAACTCACCCTGTCCTCTCAATTGTAATCTGTGCTTTTTTGTCCAGGTCCCCCCTGCATAATATAGAAGTCCTGCTCTGGTCACTAGTACCCTGGAACTGCAGTCTTGTTGTTTTTCTACCACTTCTCTAGTTGTTCTACAGAACAGGGGTGAACGCAGCCTATCCTATTCCTCTATCTTTCTGGAAGTCCTCAAAATGTCGCTCATTTTAACAACTAAAGATGTTAATGAACATCTGTTAGGAAGTTATCTTTTCCCAAAGTAACCTTTTTCTTCTTTTCCTCTAATTTCAGGAACAAACCCTAGCCCTTCGAAAAGAAGGGATTGGAGTTGTTCTGGATTCTGAACTGCCCCATTTGATTGGCATTGATGATGACCTTCTGAGTACTGGAATCATCTTGTATCACTTGAAGGTAGAAACTCCTTATATGGGACAATCTCATTTTGTTTTGAGTTTTCCCTTTGGACACTAGCAAGGTTTATTATAATTGTCTATGATCATGAACACTGTTTAATTGAAGAATATGCAGTATATCCTGAGCCCACTGGGGAGTTTTATCAGTTAATTGGGATTCTCTTGTGTGAGAAGTTGCCATGTTTATGTAGTTCTAAAGCTAAGTGATGATTCATTCACTTTGGCTTCTGTTTTGTAGAATCAGTAAGAGGAGGCTAAGGAATAAAAAGACAGACTGAGGAAGAAAAGCACCTCAGACTGGAATTGTCATGTACAGGTTCCTGGTCCTTAGTGGTAACTATAAGATTGTACTTCCTACCTACTTTATTGGGCTTAGCCCTGAGCAGCCTCTTCATATCAAGAGAGCAGAATTCAACATCATGTTCCATTGTTACCTCTGTGTCCCTGGCTTTAGTATCCTCTATCTGACCCATGACTTAAAATGAGAATGGTGCCACACTGGGTTTTGTGTCTCTCATAAACTGTAACTTCAGACACAGGAACATCCCTGGCCACCAGAGGAAAAATCACCAGAAAGAACATGGGAACATCAGTGAGATTGTTTTCATGAGAAACTTATCAGTGCATGCCAAGATAGGGGTCTCGCCATTGTTGAGCAGAAAGCATCTGCTGTCATTTCCTAGCCACCATGGGGTATTGTTATTGGGCCTCCGTAAAGTTTAATTAGACTGAGGCTCTGGCCTGCTGGGGATTCCTCACCCACTGGTTACCAGGTGCTTGGGCTTAAATGGAAAACAGTTAAACAAACCATTCCTCTGTTCTTAACTAATACATCTTACTTGATTTTTCTTCCCAGGAGGGTCAGACATATGTTGGTAGAGAAGATGCTTCAACAGAACAAGATATTGGTGAGAATATCAAATTATCTCTTCCCAATGAATTTTTTTAAATTTAATTTATATTGTATTATCAAACCAAAACAACATACAAACATGGACATTCTTAATATACAAACATTCCATGTATGATGTACAATCAGTGGCTCACAATATCATCACATAGTAGTATATTCATCACCATGATCATTTTTTAGAACATTTGTATCACTCCAGAAAAAAAAAAACAGAAAGAAAAAAGAAAAAACTCACACATACCATACCCTTCTCTCTCATTGACCACTAGCATTTCCATTTACTCAATAGATTTTAATGTTTGTTCCCCTTATTTTTTTTCTATACCCCTTACCAATCCCTTTCATTGTTCACTAGTATTTCAGTCTACTCAATTTATTGTAACTTTTGTTCCCTCTTTTATTTATTTATTTTTAATCCATATCTATTGCTCATCTGTCAATATCAGATAAAAGGAGCATCAGGCACAAAGTTTTCACAATTACATAGTCACATTGCAAAAGCTATATCATTATACAATCATCTTCAAGAAACATGGCTACTGGAACACAGCTTTACAGTTTCAGGCACTTCCCTCTAGTCTCTCTTATACACCTTAAACTAAAAAGGGGATATCAGTAAAATGTTTAAGAATAACCTCCAGGATAACCTCTCGACTCTGTTTGAAATCTCTTATCCACTGACACTTTATTTTGTCCATTTCTCTCTTCCCCTTTCAGTTGAGAAGGTTTTCTCAATCCCTTAATGCTGAGTCCTAGCTCATTCTAGGATTTCTGTCTCACATTGCCAGGGAGGTACACCCTTGGAAGTCATGTCCCACGTAGGGAGGGGGAGGGCAGTGAGTTTGGTTGCTGTGTTGGCTGAGAGATAGGTCACATCTGAGCAACAAAAGAGGTTCTCTGGAGGTGACTTTTAGGCCGAATTTTAAGTAAGCCTAATTTTTAAAAATCATATTTAATGAAGAGCCTTTGAAATGGCTGACATTGAAATAATCACAAAAAGAAAACTTTTTCATATAAAAAATACTGATCATTATATATATATACAATTTTAAACACAACTGAAATGAATAACAGAAAAATTAATTTAGTGAATAAAAATGGAACTGTGACTCTACCATCCTTCATACATTCTGTATCCTGTCTCTTCTTTCAAGAATACATTTGTTTGAATCACTGTACATTTGTCTCAGTGGGGCAGTACTTGATGGGAATATTCTGTGGACACAGATAAAGGATATGAGGCCTTTTTAATGGAAAGACTATAGATACTTGTCTGCACAAAGTTGGAGACAAGACAGTACATTTCCAAAAGGAGGAGTGGCTTCCTGGATTTCCCAGAAGTCTTCCTAAGGCCCACAGTTGATTCAGCCTGAGTTGGGTGAGATCCTGCTTTAAGAGCATGGCTTAGGCAGTTCTTGATGAAAGCAATGATGATGATGATGGTGGTGGTGGTGTGAGTGTGCACATGTGCAGGGTAGGGGATGGGAGGGGTAGGAAGTCTGCCTTCCCAGTTGTCTGTAAAGTTGCTGGTTTGTAACTGCCTCCTTTCCAGGTGTAAGTCATTCCTCAAGCCAACCCTAGCGTGTTCCTGTGTGCATTTATTATAAAATTGGGAGCTTTGAAAGCTAGCTCCCAGAAGTTTCCAGGTTTGACTGTTTTTGGGTAGAACTAGGCCTCGGGCTTGTTCTTCTAATGATCAAATTTTGCATTTGACCTTTGGGATAGCTATAAATGATGGTGAGTAGTAGGAACACATACTTTCTGTGAGTGGAGAAGTACAGTAGTCCAATTCTTTGGCGTAAAAGTGGGAGCTATTTGCTTGTACTCCTGAGAAGCTGGCCAAGATAGCTAAGCTAAAATAGTTTAGGTTTACTTGACATGTGCTCATATCTATTCCTAGCCATATTTCTAATAACAATAATAATAACCATTGTAGTCATACTTGATTAGGTAAGCCTAAGCAGCCACATGTTGTCTGAGAGATCTGTACAGGTCAATTTCTGTCAGAATTGGCACAGGCTAAGACAGTGTATATCCCAGGACTGCTTCCAGAGATTTCCTCAGCCATCCCAAGATTTATGCCATACCAAGCTCACCTTGGTTTTCTGCTCCAGAACACCATGTCTGTAAGTGTATGATCATAATAAATCCTTGACTGGTTTTACCATTTTCATTTCTCTATGACTTTTGGCAAAGCAAACTTATTTAGTATAAAATTGACCAACTCGATAGTAATCAGTTGAGACAAATTACTTCACTATTTTCTCTCTGAAGATGAAATACATTAACATCCCAAAACTTACTTCCTTATACTAGTGATGCCCAGATACTTTGTGGTAAAAATTTGAGGGATCCCTCCAGTTCTAACAGTTGATGCCACAACTTCTAAAATTCAGTTTTCTCACTAGATATGAGTGTTCATTTTTTTTTTTTCTAAAGTTTTTTTACTGTGAAAAATAACATATATACAAAAAGACAATAAATTTCCAAGTACATTTTAACAAGTAGGTATATAACAGATTTTAAAGTTTGGTATGGTTACAGTTCCATGACTTTCATTTTTTCTTCTTGCTGCTCCAAGACACTGGAGACCAAAAGAAATATCAATATATTAACTTAGCACTCATATTCATTTGTT